>LVTN01000182.1:243030-332518 GCA_001649415.1 Musa itinerans
CATCTAGTGCCAGGTTGTTTTCGTAAAACCAATTAGGCGAAGAATTTCGATATTGTTATACGTACTGTTCTTGAATTGCTGCTGAATAAGACAACTTATATAAGACATCTCCTTGCTTACTTAAGGATCCTAAAAGCTTCTTAATTTTGACAAAAAAACATGTGCTAGGTTTCTCTCTTCTCCACAGACTTCATCTATTGTTCTGGTAATTGATTAGTTTCTGCTAGTGTCCTGTCCATCTATCCATTGTGGAAACTTGTCTAGTGGTTCCTAATATTTTTTCAGCTACTTCTCTAGAAGTTGCATGAGACATTACTTGCTCAATTTGAGATTCTGAGTTGCAGTTCTCCTTTCACATTTTTCCTTGTCAGAATTTACCTCCTGTTTATTTCTTTGGATATCACAGCAGTTTTACTTTGTATCAGATGTGGCAATTCAAAATCTTGTACTAAATTCACCTTGGTTCAAGTCTAGTAAAGGATTATGTGCTTATATAAGTTGTGAGGCACTACGTGAAGTTGATACATCAAAAATTGTGGCAGAAGTTTTAAAGAACTCTGATGCTGGTATTTTTCTCGATCACTTTTTCCTATGTGTTAATTTTAATAACTCATTTTAGTTTTTTGGTTTCTTTTCTTGTGATAATTATTTATTTGATGATAATTGAATGGCTTTGAACCAGATGAATAAACCCTGACATTTTTGCTACACCTGATCATGTCTATTACATTAGTTCTGTGAATTCTTTATAACAAGGTGATCACATTAAGATGCTTCATATCATGATCTTATGTTCTCTCTTGTACTAATTATGTGGTGCATATTTAAATGCTCTACATCAGTCCTTATCTCTGTGATTATATTGCAAACTAAAACCTATGTTACCAGAAGTGCCAACGAGTGCCAATGCAGGTGTAACTAAGTGGCATGATATAGATATAATATTTAGGTAGGAAGTACCTAGGAAGAATCAATATTATGCAGTAAGCAAGACTGAAGACAAGTGCAAAAGCATCAAGTTTAAGGATACTAAATGCCGAAGAGGAGAAGATTTGTTATGACGAAATAAAAAAAGGGTCCGAGAGATGCATGTGATGATGTGAACACTAATGATGTTGACGATGATGTGGTCGAATTTGATGATCATTAGCGCTCTTAGATTGATTGATGTTTGACTTTTTATTGTTTTGTTATTTATATATCAACTAATTAAATAATGGCTAGACATCTAATTAATGGTGACCGTTTTGTATATGTAGTGATATAGAACTTATGTTTCAACTGAAGTTATTGTTTAATCATTAATTTTGTCCTTAAATATATTTCTATAATTTTTGTAGGGTAAGCAATTTCATTTGTTCATATGAGCACCTAGCACCTTGGGCAATAAAGTATTTTGGTGCCTTATAGTGCTTAGTGCTTTTGACATATACTAATAACTTATATTTCTATATAGTATATAAGGAAACATAACTATTCTAAAAACCATTTTAAGTATATATTGTTTTATTTCTTTGTATCTTATTTTCATATCTTCTCCTCCTCTTTTTCTTCTCTTCACTTCTCGCTTCCTTTTTCCTCTGTTATTCTAGTCGATGGATTGGTTGATATGTGATTATTGCAAGGAGACTATAAGAGTGACTGAAAGGGATATACATGGGATTTTAAGTCTTGATCCCATCATCCCTAACAGTGGAGTCCAGGTACATGTGGACTTCTCATATTCTCCTTTGACTCCACACCTTTCCATCTTGCCCGTCACCACTTCCCCTCTTTTTTTTCTCCCTCTTTCTTAAGATGCATTTGTAATACTAGGGATGGCAACTACTTATAAATCTTATGCACTGATGTTCACTCGGTCAACCATGATCCAGCAAGTACCTAAGCTTAACTCCTGCAACTAAGGTTGTTACACACAAAAATGATGTTTACATGCACATATACAAACACATATATAGAAATTATGTGTGCATTTCTGTGGTTTAGAAAGCAGGTTTCTAACAAATTGCTTTGTAAGTGATTTTTTTAGATATGATTGTTATATTTCCAGAAGATAATTATGTAGAATGTCTAGAATGAACTTCTGATGTATTTAGGTGTTTTTCTGAGCAAAGGTTTCTACTGCTTTTTGCAACACTATGATTCCATCATGATTACATTAGTCTTGACAAGTGAAAAGAGTCTTGGAAGCTAGATGACTGTTACAGTTGAATCACACTCTTTCTTGAACCATGGCCTGTTTGTCATGCTGCTGAGAGTATCATGGAATGTTTTACTGCTAGTTTTACATGTTTTACTAAGGTGATATTGAATTTGGTTATAAGCATTGATGCATATCTTGGGAGATCAAATTGTGACAAAATTTTATTTCATATGACGAAAGAGTCATATAAATACATAAACGTGATTATGTTGAAGATGACAAAATACTGCCGCAAACTGTTCAGTGAATCTCCTATAAATTTTATAGGCATCATGATTTGGTAACTATCTGTTAACTCATGGTTTTATCCTACACGTATGCTTACTGTTCATTTTCAAGTCAAGAACATGGCATGCAGGTAAAGAAAATGCTATATGTTCCAAGGGTTGAAGATAAGAACAGCCATATGAGGATGCTCAGAATCTCAAATATTGAAGATCTAGTAGCAAATTCAATGGATATACTGGAACCTTCTCCTGTTGATGCTGATCAGAATGAACGTGAAGATGGTAAACTTTATAATAATAAAGGCTTTTCTTCCTCTCATTTCATGGTTATCTTGCTATCTGTGCATCATGAATTATTGAATTGTAAATTGCAATTTAACTTCTGCACATTATATTATCATAAGCTAGATGTTTGTGTTCTATTTTAAGTCTATTAAAGAATTGATGTATCAATGTGAATAACATGGGAAGTGTATCATATCAGTATATGGGTTAGCATGCCAAGTAACACTCCATATCCTTAAGTTTAGATCCTTTTTGTTTTACCTCGGTGGTTCCTCTCTATGTGCTTATCTGGTGGGATGTCATGACAGTCAATTACCTGTTTTCCAATTTTCTCTATGCCCCTTTCCTTTGGAGTCCTTGTTTAATAGCTTCAAAAAAATGCAGAAATCCTTACTAATGTCTAGCTCATGTTAGCATCCATCATCTCCTTTGAATAAAAATAAGGAAAATGCTACGACCTGGAGCATCATGCAACTTCTTCTATGTATTAGCTAATATGAATTGTTTTCAATTTAATTAATTGTTTAAATTAGGAAAAGTTAAAATGTCCACAAAAAATTTCATCTTACAAATCCGTGAGTATTACATCACATCAAATTTGTCCTTATATAACAGCCATAGAAAATTAGTCAAGACTCTATTTGTCACTTGGATATCACCACTTCTCCTAAAACATGTAACTCTATAAGGCTTATATAGTCTTTTCAATCCTTACTTTGAGCTTATCATCCATATCTTAGAATACTGAGTTTTTGGCACAATTTCTATCAATAATCACAAAGCAGATTGGCCTCTAGTAGTTGAAGTTCATGGGGTAAAGGATTTCACTGCATTATGGGTCATCATAACCATTCGCTCACAATGCCAATATTTGCATCCCATTCTGTATGATCATTGGGAAATTCAGTGTGGTCTTCTTTTTTCTCAAGTTAAACTTATACTCATTTTGTGGTTCTTTGTCTACCACTTATTCTGTTTGACTGGATTGATGAGTAAACTTTCTAAGAGGACATTCCTACACTTCAATTAGATGATAAACAAGGGAAATTTGTGCTCAAACACTTTTAACTTTATTAGTTTCATTATTTTTTAAATTGCTTCTAGCTAATGTTTAATGCCATCTTGAATGCTCTATCAATTGAATCTAACTAACTTGTATTCTTATTTGACCTATGATCTACCTATCTCTAAGTTTAGGTTGTAATCTATTATGTTTATACTTTGTAGACTCTTCTGCACCATAGAAGATTGTAATACATAGTTCATCAGAAATTCAAGGTTATAGTCAGGGTTCCTAATTTCGTTTGGACCGGTATCTGACATGTATATTATTTCTCATTGCAGTTATGCTGGCAACTCAACCAGTTGACCTCTTCCTTTTACCTGGTAAATCTATTTGATTTATGTTCTATAACTTAAAAAAAATTAAAAATTGAGTTTTCCTATCCTTTATTATGACTTGCAGGACTTGCATTTGATAGACATGGAAGACGTCTAGGTCGTGGTGGAGGGTAGGGTTCAAATGTTCCATATCTTTATTACAATGTACTTTTTCGATTCAATTCAATCGACTTGTTACATAGAACTTGACTTTCTTCACGTGCTTTGCATTAAGTTCTCCCTTGTGATGATTCACAATATTTTTTTGCATGCACAACATGCCGAGAAATATCAGATTTTTGAATTAAGTGTAGATGCAATCAAATACTTCTTCTTGAATTGTGGTTAAGAATATTGCGGTTAGAGAGATTGGTTAGGAGATGGTATAACACCCCATTTTAGTCCCACATCAGAAGTAAGCAAATACTTAGATTAATCTATAAGAGTATGGTGTACTATTGTAACTTGAGATTAAACTTTTTTAGGCTAGTGGTTCAAACTCTTAATGTATTAGTTATTTCATCAGATAGAATTATGGCGTTGGTAGTTGACTAATACCTAGAACAGTGGTTTAAATAGGTGCTCGAGCACTTGCCTAAGTGCTTGGGTGAGGTGAGGCGAGGCTTGAGCGCCTCAAAGATTGACCAGGCGACATGCTTTAGTGAAGCGTCGCCTAGGCGCTCGCTTGAACCCAAGCGCCTCGGGCGAGCGCCTGGTTGAAGCAAAGCAACTGAACCAAACTATCAAGTCTAGTTCGGTTGAACAATAGCCTAGTTGGTTCGATTGAACCAACTAAGCTATATGTTACTAAACTATCCCCCACTCCCCCACGACCCCGAGCCATAAACCCTAACACAGTCGCTGCCTACGCCGCGACACATAGAACCGATGCTTCCTCTGCTGCCATCGCTTTCGTGTGCAGCTCCTTCCATTGTCGTGGGAGGTCCGAAGCTTCTTTCGCCACCGATGGACACATATGAAGCTTCCTCCGCCCATGACGTCGTCGCCCACAGCTTCCACCGCCATTGTTGTCGCTATGCGAAGCTTTCTCCATTGTTGTTCACAACTTCCTCCACTTCCTCCGTCGTCGTCACTTTCGTGTGTAGCTTCCTTCACCACCGACGGACACATCTAAGCTTCCTCCACCCATGACGTCATCGTCCGCAGCTTTCATCGCTACCGCCGTCCGAAGCTTTCTTCATCGCTACTACTGCCATCCGCAGCTTCTGCTGCTTCCTCCATCGCCGCTGCTTCCGTGTGCTGCTTCCTTTGCCACTGATGGACACATCTAAGCTTCCTCGGCCCATGACGTCATTATCCGCAGCTTTCATTATTGTCGCCACTGTCGTTGTCCGAAGCTTTCTCCGTCACTGTTGCTACTACCCGTAGCTTCCTCCATCGTCGTTCCTGTCGTCCGAAGTTTCCTCCGCCGTCGCCATCGTTGTCTGTAAGTTCCTTCGTTATCGTCGCCCTCTCCTTCTCCACTTTCTCACCATTGGTGACTCTTTTCTCCCCTCTAACTACTGTTAACAGTAGATTAAATATTGTTAACAGTAGATTGTTAACTACCGTTATCATATAATAGCCCTTATTTAGATTTTAGCACTCCTATTCTCTATTTATTTAGAACTATTATTAGGGTTTCAAGATTAAATACTATTTTAATTATATTATTTATATTTTAATATTTTAGAGTGTCTCGATTCGCTCGGGCGAGCATCTAGTACCTCGGGTATTTTGGGAACTTGATGCCTTTTGGTGCCCAGCGCTTTCTAAATCACTGACTTAGAATTAAGGTATGATGAGGGTTAAGTATAAAAGAGCTATCTGTTGATGGGGTCATAGGATACATCATGATATGGAGCCACCAGTGTGTTAGGCCTCGTGTGTACTATGCTAGGGTTGAGTTATGCTATTACCTTGACAAGGATGTCAAACTCTTAAGTGAGGATGATCATAATACATGATCTTGTCTCCCCTTGGAAGTCAACAAATACTTAGATTTATAAGAGTTTGATAGGTGTATTACTAACTTTAGCCAAAGTATTTTGGGTTAGTGGGTTAGACTCAACAAAGTTAATATGATAGTTTTCTCATTAATGGTGGTGGCGTGTTTAGACATGCTAAAGAGTATGCATCATTCTAGCTTACTAGAAGGATCATTCCTTAGCATCAAAATTTTATTTGTTATTTTACTTCAATGATATTGCACTTGGCAACATGATATTTTGTGGTCATTTCTAGTAACTTAATATTTTTGTCGTAAGTGTAACACCCTGATTAGTCCCACATCGGAAGTGGGCAAGATTAAGATTGGCTTATAAGGGTCTGATAAGTATACTACTATCAACTTCAGCTTAAGCATTTTGGTCAGTGGTTTAGACCAAACGAAGTTAATAGGCCAGTTAGCCTATCAGGCCCGGGCCATGACATTTAGTATCAGAGCCGACCTAGTATTTGGGCATGGTGAGGGGGCTCGAGTAGGAAAGGGCTACCCGTGGATGGAGTCAGTGGACTCGTCATGGCGTGGAGCCACCATTGGGCTACGCCTCATATGCACTATGCTAGGGTTTGATATGGGTTATGTTGGGCCTTGACGAGGACGTCAAGCCTTTGAGTGGGGGAGGTTGTAACACCCCTGATTTGTCCCACATCGGAAGTGGGCAAGATTAAGATTGGACATCGGAAGTGGGCAAGATTAAGATTGACTTATAAGGGTCTGATGAGTGTACTACTATCAACTTCAGCTTAAGCATTTTGGTCAGTGGTTTAGACCAAACGAAATTAATAGGCCAGTTAACCTATCAGGCCCGGGCCATGACAGTAAGATCTAAAGTTCAGTTTCATGATCCTCTTGCAATCTAATATTTAATTGAATCATATTCTTCCTCCCCTCGTTACCTACTGTGAACTTAATATTCAATCCTGCCATATCTCTTTTCATGGTGCACAATTTACGACAAAGTCAACCAAATTATATCATATAAACTGCATATTATCTTTTTTATATACTGTTAACCACATTCTGACTTCTGAGTGCTGTGCTGCACATGCTAGATACTATGATGTTTTCCTGAAGAAATATGAGGACCTTGCCAATCAGCAAAAGTGGAAACAGCCACTCCGAGGTACATCATTTTCAACAACTATGATTTTATATTGCATTATATCCAAAAAAGTGTTGTATTGGCGTCCTCTTGTGATAATAGTGATTGATGCCCAACAAGATCCCTCAAGGCCTGGTAAAATGCTAACACTTCAATGCCATCTGTCACAGTCATTGATCAGAGGTGTAATTACATGGAACTGTAACATAACCCACTGAAAATGTTCTTTGTAGTTATTAAATGTTATGGGATCTCAAATATTAAAGCCTATAATCTGTCTTTTCTTATCTAAATTTGGCTCCTTGCAGTTGCGCTTGCCTACTCAATGCAAATTGTGGATGATGACTTGATTCCGACGACTGTGACAGATGTTCCAGTTGATGCTGTTGTTTCAGCAGATGGTGTGATTCCGATCAGTCCCGCTGCTTTGGAGAGGATGTAACACAATTTCTTGATATGTTCATTCCATTCTGTTTCTAATGGACGTTATACATGGAAAATTTTAGCTTTCTGAACCAGTTGAGTTTCTGTACCATGAGCTTACTAAAAATGCTACTGTCTCCTTCATGTCAAACATTAGAAAAATTAGTCTTCTGGTAGAATAATATTCTTAATCGATACCAAAAATTATTTAGTTTTTGGACCCCTAGACAAAGAGAACATGAAGCTGATGGTTCACGCTTCTTTAGTGCAGACAAAGCCTGAAAACTAATGCTGTGACATCAGTAGATGCACTAAAGATGGATAATTAGATAAATATGTTGGTTTGTTTGTGCTATTTGTGGGTGTTAATGGTTTGTTCTTTGAACCCAGGAATAGATGATGACCTGTTTCATTCCTTTACACACAGGAACATATATTTTTTTTGAAGCAGAGTGGAAGTCCTCCATTGATTAAAAGAGCAAAAAGGTCTGTGTTTCTATTCATTGAATTTTAATTAGTTAATTTGCTGCACTGCATATAATTATTATTCATGTTCATATAAATTCTTTGATTTATTCATTGATTTCTGAAAAATAAGTAGCAATTTGCTCTCCCATCGACCACATAGATTTATTATGTTTTACATATTTGTCGGTATGTTGTGTGAAAAAGATGAATTTTCATTATGAATAATTATGGACCTTTGTTTGAGTCCATTTTGATTTTTGTGAATTATGAGTATTTTGATCCACCCAACTTGAATTTTAGTCTTTTAATTTATTTATATCTGTTCATCAAATAATTAAAAATTGATTTACTTATATATATACACACATGTACTTAAATATTTATATTTCAGAAATGATGGATTCAATCTTTTTTATATAAATTAATATATGGTAAATGGTATAATTTTATTGAGTTATTTGTAGCTAGTAGAAATTTGAAGGCAAGGATCATTGACATAAATGATAAGTGATTCTAAAAATATTTAATTAGATTTCTTGAATATTTCAATGTAATTGGTTCCTAGTATGATTATATTACACTAACCAATCGAGAGATTAAAGTTCTTTGTTAGACTAATAGGCTAAGTAGTAATGGGGATGCTTAAAATCCAAGTCACTACCCAATAAACATATGCTTAAAAATCTTAGAAAGTGGATCGCTAGATGCTAATTGGATGATTTCTCAATAGAAATCATAGAGTTAGTCTCCTTCGGACCTATCTAATCGGGGTTAATTATATATTATTATTTTTAGTTAGATTTCTTCAGTATTTTGATTCTTAAACTTAAAAAAATTATATTAGAATAAATATTTAATTATATTTATCCTAATATTATCGATTTTACCGATGGAAGATATAACATGTGACAATATGTGTAGGAATGACATAGAAATAATGAGCAAGAATGTAATTGTAATGTCTAAATTATGTTTTTTTTGTTATGTTCTAATTAAAACTTCTTAATCGATTGTTATGGTGGTGGTGGACAATGGCATCGTCAAGGGCCGCAGGTTGCTGTTGTGGTGGTGGTGGATCTCGGGGATGTTCTTGAGACGAGCGAGGTGAAGTCTTGGAGGTAGAGTTGAGGGATTTCTACTTCTTGTAAGGGGAAGAGGAGAAGGAAGAGAGCAAAGACGATGGTAGGGTGATGTAGAGCAGAAGCCATAAATGTCGATGCTATGCATTTGCGTCACCGACGCATATGTAGAGCAACGAAAGGGGGAAGAAGGATGAGCATCGTTATGCATTTGCGTCGGTGCCGACGCAGATGCAGGGCGATGTAGAGTAGAAGTCGCATATGCAAAGTAGAGCAATGTCGCTCTGCATCTGCTTCAATGTCGCTCTGCATTAGCACGACCATCATCTTCATCCTCTTCCTTCTCTCTCTTTGCCTCATCTCCTGTCATCGCTCTCTCTTCTCTTCCTCCTCCTTCCCTCACAAGAAAGCCGTAGGAGTCCTTCAAGCTCCACCTCTACGACTTCACCTCGTGTGTCTCCAAGGACATCCTCGAGATCCACCACTACCATTAGCAAACTATTGTCGCTGTCACGATCATCATCTCGGTCATCAATGTTTAGATCCACAATGGTAAGGTTGACCATCACATTGTTCTCGTTAACCACCATCACAACAGCCAATCGTGGTCTCGATAATATCGTCATTCGCACCACTATAATAGTCGATAAAAAAATTTTAATTAAGACATAACAGAAAATAACTGAGATATTAAAATTATTATTTTTATTTATTATTTTCGTATCATTTTTATATTTTTCATCGATAAAATCGATGACATATTGTATTTTTCATGACCATACATATTCTAATGTAATTTTTTTAAAATCTAAAGACTGAAATATTTAAGAGGTCTAGCTAAGTAAGCTAAAAGTTAACATGTAATTAGCCAGTCTAACTCAAATTAAGAGACAAGCATCGAGCCTGCACATTATACAGTCTCTTACTCATGGAAAAGCTGCATGCACCGTCAGAAAATTATGCATCTCCCAATGTATAAGTAATTTATTTATGATGGCAAAACTAGCTATTTTAAGGAAAAAAAAGGGAATAGAAGAAGGCCGTGGATCCCTGTGCAGTAACAAATCAAATTCATTGATAAAAGAACGGCTACAACTTCCCATCATTACTGGAAGTTGGAAATAATATTAATATTACAGTAATAGATGATCGATGTGCAGTAACAAATCAAATACGTTTCTCTGAGAATTACCTGATCCAACCCCTTTTTAAGTAGACATCTATTCCAGCTAGAAGCGGCCACCCCATGCATCTATCATGTTTATTAGGAAGATTCTACGCGGAGTAGAATGCTGTCCTAAAATAATTAATCTCTCTTCTCCAACCTTTCAACTCTCTATTATTATTGAACAAAGTATAAGGTTTCCTTTTCTTATTCCTTTTCAGCAATCCAAGTATCTATCTGTGGAGAACATTTAGGCAGCACCCGTGCTTCTGATTTCTCCAGCATTATGCAATCAAAGGTTCAACCAAAGGAATGCAAGAGGAGTCCGTAAGTTTCATCGTATACGTGACGACAGCAGAAAGAAGTGCACAAGCAGCAGGAACCGCTCCAATACCATATCTTGTAATCGAGTAATTGACACTGACATCGGATGAACCTGAAGAGAGAATATTATTGTCAGGTGGTGATCTTACTGACAAGCTGATTGCAGTTGTAAAAGCTGCTGATAGATTAAGCACGATACGATGAATCTGAAATTTATAAGCTTATGATATCAAAGAGCTATAGTAATTCATCAGAGTTGAGCCCAATGGCAAGTCTTTCTGAGGCCACCTTAAGCAGGGCAATATTCGAGTTGATTCTTGGATCTATACTTCACTCTATTTTTACTCCGCAATATTCAAGTTAGCTCAGTACTTTCGGAACTAATTTAACCACTCCAGAAATAGAAAACAAAAGCATAAGATATAGAGTATAGCAAAAATTTTCAAGAAAACCTCGTTAAATGATAAAACAAAATTATGCAAGATTACAAACTAGCATAAAGAGTAATCATGAATTAGATTAGTTAGGGTAAACTAGTTAAGTTTGATTAGGATAGCATTTATATTTGGAATAAAAGCCAAATTAAGCATGACGATGGTCACTATTCAGAACAAAATTATGAGTAGCAGCAAATAAGTAAAATAAATTGTCTGGTGATTACTTGCATATAACATAAAGGCATATGTAACCTACTGATGTTTTACCTTCATATGACTCGAGAGCATATAAAGCAAGGCCGCATGACAATTTATCCAGAAAACTTAGTGATCCATAAACGAAAGCACATCCGTTTAGATCTTCACCAACCAGGGTACTTTCCATGCTAATTCCAGTAACCTGCCTCAGAAAAAAATACAAAATAACAAATAATTCATTTAAATTAGACAGTCACCCGATGTGTTCATGGTTAAGATTAGGCAGTTGTCAGATAATTCATTTGAATCTCAACAATGTTCAAGAAGTTCAGAAAAATATAGGTAGCTGCTCTAGAACCATGAAAACTTAAAAAGATGTTGAATATATAGAGATACATAAGAATTAATAGCTGATTGACAAATATTTTATCATCAAGGAGTAAACTGCTCCAGCAAAAAAATTGTACAGAGAACCAAGGAGTTCATCAGCCTCAATAATAAGACCAACATGTGGACTCTCTGAGGTCTAACAAACATCAATATGCTAATTCCAACATATCTACATTATTCCACTTAAATTCATGTGGTCAGGCAGAGTGCAATGTTTTATTAAATGCATTAGAATTAATTCTGAGTAATTAAAAAGTATAGCTGCTCACCCTGAGTATACAATGTAAATGTATTTGAACATAGGTTGCTCCTCATGTAACAAAGGTTAGTGGCAACTGTGCCCGTGGATGCAGGAGGAGATGGCAACAGAATGAGTGTCACTTTCTAATATATGTGAGAAAAGCAACAGAACATCACGAAAGGTTATAGCATGATAGAGGTGATAGTCTAATAGAACATGACAAGATGTAGGTCATAGAACAATTGTGAAAGATTTGTTTTATAAATTGATCAAGTTTAATTGGACATAAGTTCAACATGACGAAAATTGCATTCAGTTCACGACAGGGAAATCTGGGATTCCAAAGCTATGCGATTTAATTATCATACCGTCATCAATGCATTAGCAGCACCAACAATTATTGAGAGTATGTATATATAGTTGTGCTTGCTAGGTGGAAGAACAAATATTCCTGCACCAGAGAACACCCACAAGATGGCTCCAGCAGTAAAGAAGAACTTAAGCCGCCACCCAGACCATCTGATCTCCTGCATTAAATACAAGGAGTAACTATATGGAAACAAGAAATGCTACACTCGTACAGGGTATCACTATAGAATAACCAAGTAAAACCTGCAGAATGACAGACACCAGAAGGCTGCAAATATAGATAATAGCAGGCACCTGGAAAGGAAAGTTAAATGAGATTATACTCAAGCAATCACCTTAAAAATTCCACCTAAAACGTAAAATTTTTTAATTAAAAATGCATGAAGGAAATAAGTCAGCTTTCCAGCTTAGAGTTCTATGAACATACTCTCAAACAAGTTTCTAAGGGAAATTTTGAACAACAATAACTCCAAGCTCAAATTTTGCTTCCATTTAGTCTGAGAGAACTAATTGTAGAGCTCACAAACCCCAAACCTCAATTATTCGCCTTTTAGAAAATATACACAATATTTGTGACTGGAATTATTTAATGACAATTAGCTTAGCAGAGGTGGCTTCTAGATATCCCTAGTTTTAGTAGGCTTCTAGCTCAACCACAAGTAAATATGTACATGTATATATTTTCTACACAGATTTGGATGTAGTTAATTAGTAATTTCCAGCAAATTTCTAATCCTTACCAAAGCCTTTGATGAATCGCTCATGCCCAAGTCATTAGTGACATAAAAAGCAAGCAGTGCCTGACAAAGCCCAGAAACATTGTTAAAATTCCAAATAAAAACCCTAGTTGAACTTTTCTCCAACCATTCTTGGGCATAGAGGTATGAATTCCTTTATTTGGAATTCAAATGCATTCTTGATAATTGAGAGGTTGTAAATGTTACCTGCAAGTAAATAATAAAAATTAGAAATAGATCAAGTGAAAAACAGAACACAAATAACATGTGGACAACAAAAAACTGATGGATACAAAATATAAAGAATAATTCAGATCATTTCCTAATAGGGTCTAGATGTTTTCCTGATTTACATAAAACAATAGATTGGCCATTTGAGCACACATTGAGGTTATGCCAAATTGTACAAAACATATCTTTGATGAGAAAACTTGGAGGCCACAACTTCATACCTACTAATGTGAGAGACAACTACTAACCAGAGAAAATTGAGATCTAAATATGACATTTTGCAAGTTCTTTTGGAAAATTTCACATAGGATCCACAGTGTATATTCCAATTAAACAAAACACCTATTTAGAGAGGCATATAATAAATAAAGGTCTTGGTTGGTCAAAAACAAAATTCATTATATGTCTTGGTTGGTCAAAATAAGATTGAGAGAATAAGCTGAAAATAGTATTTGGAAACATGCAACAGTGCAGTAATTGGAAATTGTGGATTAGATATAATTACAAAAAAGTATTAATTTTGGAATAGCACCAATAGTGGATAAAACTGAAAACATTGCTTTGAGGTGCATTAACAAAATAAGCAAAATTAATCTGCAATATGGTTGGGTGATACAGTCAGATACAAATAATATGGTTTACCATAATGAATTTGATCTTGGTACAGCTAGCAATTTCTCATTTCTTGAATAAGAAATTCTTTAAAAGCTAACACGTACCTTGTAAAGCATAAACCTTTAAATTACTTAAGTCTATTCAAGTATATATATATATATATATAATTATATATATATATATTTGTGCTATATTTGTTGCAAACCATAATTCTATGAGCAGACTTGAAATTTTTTAACGACCAACCAAAAAATTCAGGAATGAAAATGATGCCTTTGTCAGGAAACAACCCAACGGTACGTATCTTCGCATGAATGTAACAACATAAGCAGATCACTGATGAATTTTGTGCTATAAACATATTTATGAAAATTCAGGCAACACACTTATCAACCAATAGAGAGGAACTTCTTCATTATGTTCTATAGGAACAGAACTCATAAATAGAATTAAAATTTATTGTTGATCCAGTTTTGGGAGTTTATTTAGAATTACCCTTCAAAAATAATCTATGCCATATCAGCTAAAGGAAGTAATTGAAAGAATTTCAAATCTTGAAAATCAACCGGTTCTTTTTGTTAATCTATATCTCAAAACCGTCATTCTAAAATTTCGCCCTAGCTTTGTGGATAAAATTAAACAAGAAGTAAATCTGTGCTATGATTCAGCAAACTTTTGAGCTATAGAACAAACAATATGGGTAAACCTAGCGACATACACTTTAAAACAAAACATAGATTATTGTTTGACAACAAAATAAAGCAAAAAACAATATATGTGGCTGAAATATCATTAAAATTCTAAAAATAAGCAAAAAATTATTTGATTTAATTTAAAACAATCACAAACTAAGACCAGAAATGGTTTTTGATAGACAGTACCCTAACCTATGTGATTGATGCTGCTATTTTCTAATTAACTTATTTTTCCATGTCAAAAACATAGATTAGAAAGAGGGTCAATATGAAAGTAGTATTTCTTCTCCTATATTTAACTTTAGAAGAACAAAATTAAGTTATTACTGCTCCTACTCCTATTCACAGTACTCAACTCTCAAGCAAGGAGATGCATCTCAGAAAGTAAAGGAAAATCATTCCAAGTAGATCCTAAGCTGCCTGATTCATCTGAAATAAGCACATAAAGATTCACAATAATTTATAAGACAATTTTCAAATGGTGAACCTGTGAAACATTTGTCACTAGCCGAGTGAGTGTATAAACAAGTGCAACTTGATAGTAGAGTATTTTCTTGAACCAGTGGGCCCATGAGATCCTGGAAATTTTTTTGCATTGGATTTCCTGCTTCAACCTATATTAAATAAAGGTACAAAAGTTCAGATGGAAATGAACTATGATTTGAATGTTAACAAAACAAAAAAAATGAAATACAACAAATAAATAGCTTACCGTGGTTCTTTGACACCAACAAGGAATAAGACCACAAAGAAGCATCCAATGAAAATGGACAAGTATGCAATCCAGCGGTACTAAATGATTAAAGGATATATAAGTTGAAAGAGACAAAAAGAGAGTATTTTTGGACTGTGAAAGTGAACATATACCTGAATCTTGATGTCAGCAGAGGCTCTGGAATTATAAACACTGAAAACACATAAAGCAACTGCATAGAGACTGAGATTGGCTACCTTCAATAACCATCAGATTGACAATGAATAAAGTTTAGCATTCATCAAACCACTTATCATGATTTAAACACTTTTGACACTTGAGAAAGCATGAAGCAAAAAGAAAGTTAAGTATGAACCAAGGGAGGTACAGGATATGACCATCGTGAAGGCATTTCGACAGCTTGCAAGAGCAACTCTGCTTGTTGGATCAAGAGTGATGCAATTCACCATGGACCTTGAACAAAAAAAAGAAATATCCTATCAATAAATATTCAAATATGAACTGCAAAAATAATAAATAAATGGAGTATTACATGTGTGAAACTTGGGTGACAGCCCAACCAACGTTGAAAATTGCAGCAAAAATGCTGTAACCAATAGTTTGCAGTGTAGGCGAGTTACTGCCTATGATTTTACAGAAGAGGCAGCTACCAAATACAGATGAGAAAGAGACAGCAACCAGAAAAGATCCTCCAGCATGCCATAGTTTGAAGTGCCCGAAGCGGTCTATCTGATTTGTAGAACATGCTCAGAAAATGAATCACAGGATATAATCTATTAAAACTTATCAAAATAGATATTTGAGTTAGAATATTAGAGGAAGCAGCCTTTTGTAAGGTTGTTGCTTCACCTCGTTTCTTCAAGATTTCTAGCAAGATTCACTCTTGCCTTAAATAGATTTTGCTCCAAATATAGCAAACCAACAGACCAATCAAGATGAGGAAAAAAAAAGCGATATTTCCTTATCAAATTTCAATATCCACAAAAGTTGCTTAAATTTTTTGCTACTAGTGATATCCAGAAAATCATTGAAATGCCCTTTCACCAATGGTACTTGCTCAGATAAATGATTTCCATTCATAATTTTGTTTGATTAGTTCAGCAGCTTACAAGCAATGAGTTTGTTTTAAGTTTTAACTCATCTATGAAGAGTCAAAACGCTCGTGATATTGTGTCAATTTGTTCAACATCAATAACAACGTTTAGAAACAGGGATGATCATTATGCGCATAAATCTCTTGTAGATGGCCAATGAATATTTATCATAGGTTATGAGGCAAATAGAAGATATAATTGGCCAACAACTTAAGATAACATAATTTACTGATAAGTATCCGAGGTAATGATGGTGCTCAAAATTATAAATAAGTTCAAACAACAAAAAAAGGATTAAAAAACTTGGCCAGAAAAGATTGGAGGATCTAACCAAAGCTGCATCTATAGATAAATTAATGTCTTAATTAATGGATCAAATCCACCATGTTTTAATTTATCTATTAAAGGATCTCCCAAAAGAAGCATCTAATACCAGTTCTCCAGCAAATACTGTAGCGAAGGCATCAGCAATTTGGCCAGATAGCATGACAATGGCTGCATCCCTGCAAGTAATCAAGTAATTTGTTGAAATCAAACTCTAAGCTACATGCTTACAATTTTCAGAAAATATTCTAAAAGAATTTCCGAGAGGACTCTAAGAATATCTACAGCACAACAGAAAGAGCCTAATAATTTCTGGAATTATATAATCACAGATCATTGCTTAATAAGGAGCCTTGGAAAAACTGAACAAATGCATATGTATGCAAAGCACCTATTGTTTAGTCTTTAGAGCTAATATAAAAGGTAATCTGTCCACTCCTAGAAAAAGATGGGGGTTAACACAACTCAAGAAAACAAGAGAAAGTCTAGCTTAATCTGGATGACGATTTCCAATATAATGACAAATAGTCTTCCCCAACCCGACTTTCAAGCCCCTTTCATATCCAAATGTATGTTCTTTTAGATACAAATAATGGAAGCTTATTCAAAAAAATCACCAAATTATTATGCTAGAGTGACGTGAGGCAATAAAGTCAATATTGTCACGGTGAATGGCCAAGGGCTATCCAGGAGCCTAAGAAATGCACTATTAATGAATTTTGTTTGGAATGTATCTTAAACAATCAAAGATTGTAAGACCAGTGATTTAGAAAGTGATAGGCGCCAACGTTCGAAAATGCCCGAGGCGCTAGACGCTTGCTTAGGCGCCCGCCCGAGTGAAGCGAGATGCTATGAAATATTAAAATATAAAATATATAAAATATAATTAAATAAATAAATATTAGCAATGCTAAAATCTAAATAGGGACTATCATACTATTAACAATATTTAATTTACTATTAATAATAGTTGGAGAGGAGAAATAGTCACTGATGGTAGAAAGTGGGGAAGGAGAGGGTGGCAATAACGGAGGAACTTTCAGACGACGACGACGACGACGACAGCGATGGGGGAAGCTGCGGACAGTAGTAGTAGTGGTGGAGGAAGCTTTAAACAACAACGACGGCGACGGAGGAAGATGCGGATGGCAACAGTAGGAATGGAGAAAGCATTGGATGGTGACGACGACAACGAAAGCTGTGGACACAAGTAGGCGGAGGAAGCTTCATATGTATCCATCGGCGGCGGAGAAAGCTGTGATCCTCTCCCTCGATGGTGGAAGAAGCTGCACATGAAAGCAACAGTGGCAAAGGGAACTGCACACAAAAGCGAGACTTTCAGACCCATCGGTCGGCGATAGAGGAAGCGTTGATCCTGTGCGTCAGCATCGACAGCGGAGGCAACGGCAGAGGAAGCGAAGGCAGCAGCTATGCACGAAGTAAAGTTTATGGTTTGGGGTCGTGGTGCGCAAGTTCAGTAACATTATTCAGCTTAGCTGGTTCAATCGAACCACCTCAACTACTATTTAACCTAACACTTCGTTTCAATCGAGCGCTCGCCCGAGGTGCCTGGCGCCTAGGTTTAGGCGAGCGCTAAGGCAATGCTTCACTGAAGCATGCTGCCTCGTCGAGGCTTGAGGCGCTCAAGCGTCGTCTCGCCTCACCCGAGCACTTGGGCGAGTGCCTATTTAAACTCCTGTGTAAGACGAGAAAAGAAGTACACAAAAGTAAAAAAAGAAACAATTCTTATACAATCAACTATTGCATGGGAGACTGCAAGACTGTCTTATCTTTACTTCATGGAAATACAAAAGAAAAGTAATTAAGTGGAAGATAGGTGAAAAACAAATAAGAAAAAGGTTTGTTTACCCGGAAAACACTTCAGGAAAAAGTTCAAAAATGAAGCAAACAGAAAAGTGACACTTTATACCTTGGACTTAGTCCTATATCTGTCAGGAACAACAGCAAATAAGTAAACCAACATGCTGACGTGATATCATTTAGCATGTGACCAGCACCATACGAAAGTGCAGTTAATCTTCCTAAAGGAGTCCCATTTTGTGCTTCTTCAGATGACGCGTCACCAACTAAATGACGAACCATTGTAAAATACAAAACGATAATTTTCTTGAAAATGCCTCTGGTTTAATAGCCTGCATAGAGGAAGCAGAATCAGTCAACAGAAGGTTCTTGAATTGAAGTTATAAGCAAGTTTCATCATCATAAACTAAATTTAGTAAATCTTTATGGCATTATAAAGCAAGACAAGACGAGGAAGGCTTTCTGCCAGAACTTTTAACGAAATTTAGGGTATGAAGGCAGGCAAAATCATCATAAGATGTTCTTCTATCTTGATATTCGACTTTTCAAGAGGAATCATCTACCTTGTTGACTTGAGTAATTTCTCCAGTCATTCCATATCAAGAAAACCCCAGAAGGATGAAAAATCGCATTATCTACTAATCTGTATATCACATTCCTTTACATGTAAAGAAGGTTTTGGCAAACAAGGAACCCCTGTCTTGCCTAAAGTTTTGCAGCAGTTCTTGAAATTTTGAAATCAAATTAATGGATAATAACACTAGTATCAATTTACTTCAACATCTTCAAAGCTGAAGAACCCACAGATTAACTATCTTATTCATGTTATACACAGAGGATATGTTAGTAGGTACCGCAGGTGAAATCAGCACCATTCGCCCACGTCGATAGAAATCAGTATCGTGCACAGCGCGCAAGACAGTAATGAGACTCAAGAAAGTGCCATACAAAGTCAAGAAATACGTTTCTATATCCTTGAACCCTCAAGAACAAAACTCAAGACAATGAATAAGTTCTTGGAATCCACTCAGAGCATCAAACCCAAGTAACTTCACAAACCAATCGACACAAGACACGATAAACACCACCAAGGCAGTCGATCGCAGATCGTGCAACCAAGATTTGCACACAAAGAATCACCAACTGTTTCTGCGGAGGAGAAGAGGAGGCAACAATACCTGTTAGATCGGGCCGAGGGGTGGGACGATGAAGCCAGCGCTCGTCGCTCCAGTTTATATAGAGGATCGAGTCAAACAAGCAGGAGATATTCCACACGATGGCGTGGAAGTCCGTAGTAGGCTTAATCCCCTCCTCATCGCCTCCCTCCTCTCCCAGTTTCCGGCCGTACATCGTTCTTTTCTTCACCACTTCAAGACGCATTTGCGCCATCATTTCTTCTTAAGGCGGCGATCGGAAGCGAGGATCCCGTCCATTTCTAGTTCTAGTCGAACCTTCCAATTCCGGGATCAGTCGGCACACGCGTCGAGATGACAGCGGGTCGGGTTTTTGAAGCCGGGCTATGAAACCCGCTCGAGCCGGATCGGGAGCATGAATACAACAAAATAAGTATCCGAGTGGAAGGATGGTAATCGGGTTTAGAAGATGATAGCGGATCCGCTAATGCGACTTAAGTCGGGATGAGTTTCGAAATCAGTGGTTGGAGGAAATCTCGGTCTCGTGTGTTGGGAGTTTGAACATGGAACCCAGTAAACATTGGACACGTACTACCATTGAGTTTTGGTTGGACACGTGTTGTCGCATCACCGAGGTGACGACTCGCGAAGTCCACCATCGAAGCTTTTATTGAGTCTCGTGTATCATCTAATTCGTGTGGTAAGAGAACACTCAAGACGATATTTTGGAGACATGAAAGTTTGCACGTCATGTTCGACCATTTGCATGCATGCGTTTTGGTTGGACACGTGTCGTGGCATCACCGAGAACACTCAAGACGATATTTTGGAGACATGAAAGTTTGCACGTCATGTTCGACCATTTGCATGCATCGATCCTATCTACTTATCCAAACCATAGAAATATAAGTATCGACGATAGCTACCGTTCCTTTGACATGCTTCATCACAGGTGTAGATGCAGAGAACCAGGCTTTAATGTGCGTTGGATGATTGAAGGTAGAAGATGATGAGGTTGCATTGAGTTGCTCATTAAACATTATCACTGCAAAAGAAGACAAATATCCGATCAGAAGATGATGAGGTTGCATTGGGTTGCTCATTAAACATTTTATCACTGCAAAAGAAGACAAATATCCGATCTCATGTTTGATCACAATGTGTGTCTTTAGAGCTTGAAATATCGAGGGCTTTTTTGGGCCTTCCACACCCTAATTTAGCATCCGAGAAGATTGCGACACAAGAGATCATCCAAAAGATTGTGACTAGATGGAAAGGATCACCACGTTACAGCCACAAAATTCATATAATAATAGTTTGGCCGACACTAGTGATGAACTTGAGGCAGAACTAATCATCAAGAACATCTCGCAGGCTCAAAGACATGAAAGCAAAGAAAGCATGGTAGCGATAAGCGGATATATAGTATCGTAGGTGTGGCTGCAGCAGCAGATTTAGATGAGTTTAGTCATCGACGCCGAGGGCATATTGCATGAGCATTTGCCCGCAGGAGGCGAGAGGCTCGTCCTTGAGGAAGCCCAAAGAATTGGCGTAGCGAACGCTGGAGGTGATCCCAACATTGTGGGTGAGCACGACAGCCGCGTGGTTCCTCCCGTCGCTGATCTCGGAGCAGTCGCTACGAGAGCTCGACACCAGCATCACCGCGCAGGATTCCTCTTGGTGGTCGTCGGACACAGGGATTTGGTAGGTTCCCTTGTTGTTCGTCACTGCCTCCGCGGTCAAGGTGATCGCGCCCGTCGTGTAGTTCTTGCACTCCAGCTTCACCTTGGCACCTGAAGTCACTGCGTTAGCATTCCAAGGCTGCGCAATTAGGGACATAGATGAGACGATCAGCGATAACCTTCGATGTACTCGGTGGCCTTCGTCTCGAAGCCGGCGCGGCAAGTGTCGCAGTAGACGCGGCCTTCTACGACAAGATTTGGAGCGGCGATTGCGAAGCCCACCGTGCAAAGGAAGGTGGAGAGGAGGCAGAGTGCAGTGAACACGCGAAGGTGACTCGCCATGATCGAAAGAAGACTTAAGTTTCTGACGGGAACAAAGTGAGAGAAAGGGAGGAAAGGCAGTGAATGAAATCAAAGGTTGGATTGCTCAACTTTAAATACCCATCCATTGCCTTCTCTTCTTGAGATGGATGGATGATGAGTTGAGTTGGTCTACGGAAAGGCAGGGAATTAAGCTTGAATGAGACATGTGTATGGCTTCGTTGCTGTGGAGGACTGATTCCAAACCATCTATCTTGCTTTTATTAGATACCAAGTGTTTGTTGTCATTCAATTGGAAGCGATCATATTGCAAGATTAAATGTAGGGATAGTAATTCTAAGATATGAGAAAAAATCCAATATATTAATTAACGATAGGGGATATTTTGGTAACGTACCCTTCTACCACTATTTATAATCACATCATTATCAAGGTCAACACGTCGGACTGTACCCCCGGTCAATGTCAATTCTGCATAGGTCAGACGACATTGATCGAGTACCACGCCATCCGGTAAGAGTCGGGACGGCGTCGACCAAGTACCACACCATCTCGCAAGAGTCGAGACGACGCCGATCGAGTACAACGCCATCCCAAAATGATTGGATTAGTGTGACCGAGTACAGCGTTGTCTCGCAAAGGTCGGGACGACGCCGACCGAGTACCATACCGTTCTGTAAGATTTGGGACGATGCTGACCAAGTATAGCACCGAAAATTATAAATATGATAGGTACGACTGGTCCCCTGGGGGAAAGATAAAAACCCCTCATGGGGGCGGCAACAGTGGTTGGTTGATTTTCCACTCAGTTCTAACAAGATCTTCGGAGGGGTCGAAATTGGGAGCCCCCTTCCCGATCCCGACCTGTGTGCAGGGACTAATGACAGAAGGGCAAGCGATCCGCCAAAGGGAGTTTCCCGACGTTGAAGCCAGAGCCCTAGCCCAACCTCGCCAGACCACATCTCTCGCCGACGTGGACGATCTTGCGCACCCGGAACCGAACCAAGCCATGCTGACTCCCTCTGCCGTAAAGGATCACTATCAATTAATATATAAAAGAATATATTGTCACATTGGCTAGAAAACCTCTCTTTCTAGAGTTCAGTTTATTTTTGATATTTATTTAGAAAATATATTATTCATGGAAAACATTATTCCACTTAGTAATAGAGTATATAGTTTTCTTACATCATGCATATGTGCCATTTACATCATACAACACAATGGCGCTATAATACTGTTCAGAAACCCCATGGTGAAAGCATCACAGGATTCACACTTCATTCACCCACCGTCTTCCTTCTATGCTTTGGTGTTATGATCGCTCATTGCTCACAAGAATGCAACCTGTGCTGCTCTGCGGTATCTATTTCAGTAGCTTCGCCGTACTCCTCTTCTTGGAGTTGTGTCTCGCCTTGATCAACTTGTTGAGAACCTTCACGTACCGGCTGACCATTCCGGCGACTGTCACCCCACCTGCGGAGTCGCCTTGCTTCAGAACCACCGCGAGCTTCTTCTCCGACTTACCATAGTCGGTCGCAGCTGCAGGTGGTGCGTTCTTCTCCTCCGCCGACACATCCGTGAGCTTAAGAACATCACCTTCGCGGTCGTCCGTGTCTGCATCAGCCTTCTCCCCTTTGCTGCCGCTGGTGTCGCCGCCTTCCACCATTAGTTCCTGCAACGACATGCGTTGGAGGCCTTCGTCTTTCTGTAGCTGCGACTCGGACTCCTCGTTCATGTCTTCCTGGGAGATCTTGATGGGCCTCCGTGTTCTTCTGGACATGCTTGGATCGTAACGACGGTGCTTGCTGGGATCATGGTGCGTCGCCATGGCCGTAGATGGATGGATTCAGAAGGACCACCTGAGCGTCCTCTTATTGCTTCTTCCGGCAAGGGAAGGAACAGAATACCTCACCGACTTGTTGTTTGTGTGCAACTCAAGGTTAGGAGAGGAGGGAAGGTGAAATGTCAATTTTTACTTGGTTAAGTGAATTTGAGATATGAACGTCTCTCCGACTGTCGTCCTTAGGATTCACATTGGAGTGCGACCCGAGAGAGAGAGAGAGAGAGAGACTGTGATTCCAGTTTTATATATCACCATTAGTAGAACATCATGGAAGGAATGGTCTTTTGGTGGGGCCGCATGCGTGGGAGAGGGATGCCGTGGGTAGCGATGCCCTCGGTAGAGATGAAGCCGTCGATGAACAGCGTAGCGCTCGCCAGCAACAAACGTGACATTGCCGTCGGCCTTTCGAGCCACTGAAGTTGCGCGCGCGGCACCCGTCATAGCGCATCGTGGCCGGCGTCCAGCGCCCTTTCTCAGCCGTTCTCGTCTGTCGCAGCATGGTGGAAGGCGCTCCATGCGGGGCGGTGCGGTGCACCAGCGTGTAATTGAGTCAGGACGGCGGGACAAGATGGCGGAAGGAAGGAGAAAGCGAACGTTGCGGGGCTCGAGGGGGAAGCGCGGCGACGAAACCGCGCTCGAGGACCTCGTTGCTGGGCGTGAAGCTCACGGTGGGCTTGTCGTCCAGAATCGATTGATCTAAAGTGGCCCATGTTCTTAGTATCCCATTTTTTAACATGCATTTCAATCTAAACATTTATCAACCTCATATCGGTATCTTAACAGATAAATCCTATATATTTGAGATTAGTAGAAAATAGATATACTGATCCAGATGAAAAAATTCCGAAGCACATACCAATACACAGGAAGCAAAAACCAATCCCCATGAACACTACAAGTAGACCAAAATGGAGAAATTGTAGGCGGGCTTAAAGTCCACAGGCAAATTTACTTTGGTACGGCAACATAAAAGGATGACATTCACACGACGTTAACCGGAAAATGAGAAACAAAATGTCAAACTTCCTAAACATCCATAGAAAATAACAACCAGAATAAAACCAACAGCGGAAACATTAAAACTTAGTAATCTTCAGGCTCCTCCTCATCGTCATCTGCGCCCTCTGCTCCAACCTCCTCGTAGTCCTTCTCGAGGGCAGCCAAGTCCTCTCGTGCTTCCGAGAACTCTCCTTCTTCCATTCCTTCACCAACATACCAGTGAACAAATGCACGCTTTGCATACATGAGGTCGAACTTGTGATCGATCCGTGAAAACACTTCTGCAACAGCAGTGTTGTTGCTGATCATGCATACGGCACGCTGAACCTTGGCTAAGTCTCCTCCAGGGACCACCGTCGGCGGCTGATAGTTAATTCCACACTTAAAACCAGTAGGACACCTTCATAAAATAGGACAGAATTATTAATTCAAAAGCACGATAACATGTTGCGATTCAGAATTTCAGATCAATCAAAACAGGAGGGATCTTAGTGCAGGCTCACCAATCCACAAATTGGACAGTTCTCTTGGTCTTGATGGTTGCAACAGCAGCATTAACATCCTTGGGTACAACATCTCCCCGGTACATAAGACAACAAGCCATGTACTTTCCATGCCTTGGATCACATTTGGCCATCATGCTGGATGGCTCAAATACTGCATTTGTGATTTCAGGGACTGAGAGCTGTTCATGGTATGCCTTCTCAGCAGAAATAACAGGTGCATACGAGGAGAGCATGAAATGGATCCTAGGATATGGAACGAGATTGGTCTGGAATTCAGTGACATCCACGTTAATGGCTCCATCAAACCTTAGAGAGGTAGTCAAGGAGGATATGATCTGAGATATCAACCGGTTCAAGTTGGTATATGTTGGCCGCTCTATATCTAGAGACCTTCTGCAGATATCATAGATGGCTTCATTGTCTAATAGAACCGCAACATCAGTGTGTTCAAGCAAGGAATGAGTGGAAAGGACACTGTTGTATGGTTCGACAACTGCTGTAGAAACCTACAAATAAAATATCACAGGATAAGTCCACTGTTGGAAGATACAGTAGATAAGATCAACATTTTCACAGGCATTCGCCAATGTGGCCATGAGTACCCAGCTAACCAAGGCCTAAACAACAAACAAACAACATCCACTTGTCATCAACGAAGTAAAGTGTTATAGATATGCCCCATGCTAAGGTACAATTAATCCAAGGACGTAATATAGAGATTATTTTAAATATTAATCAATATCGTCTCCCAATATGAACCTTAATGTAGATTCTAGACAGTCTTACATTGTTCTGATAAAAATCTATGCTGCACAGAAACTGCAAATTAAACTTTAACCCTGATCAGCACTACAAACATTAAGGAACCAACTGGAGCTTTGATATGCACCTTTGTTTTCCATTATGATTTTCCAAATAACTAATTTGACTTGTTTATCATGTTCAGATATAAAAATGCAAATTTTGCTAACAGAGCCATTTACATCAAAATGCATAGATTATCAACGAAACAGTACTTGTTTTATCAAAAAAATATATGATTCCACTATGAAATGCTGATGTTATCTAATTGCCTAAAAATAGGTTTTTCTAGGTTCATTTAGTTTTGATAAAACTGTATTATATGCTACACAGTTATAGAAAAACAACTGCATTTTAAAGGCCAAAAGAATAAGAATGATACAAAAAGCATCAGAATTCAACAACACAGACCTACTTCACAGAGAAGACTCTATCAGAGATTCATCATTAACCGGAAAGTAAAGAAACCTGCACAACTTGTTGATACCTGAGGAGAAGGATATATGGTAAATCCAAGCTTTGACTTCTTCCCATAGTCCACAGACAAACGTTCTAACAGCAAGGAGCCCAAACCAGATCCAGTGCCACCACCAACAGCATTGAAGACCAAAAAACCTTGCAAGCCAGTGCAGTTGTCTGCTAGCTTCCTCACACGGTCAAGGCAGAGATCCACAATTTCCTTCCCCACTGCGGTTCACAAGAAGGGCCCAAAGTTAAATCGAGAACAAAAGAAATCCATCCGAAACGAGATGCCCCAATATGGAACAAGGAAATGCGTTGCTACCTGTGTAGTGCCCCCTAGCAAAGTTATTTGCAGCATCCTCCTTTCCGGAGATGAGCTGCTCTGGATGGAAGAGTTGGCGATAAGTCCCGGTTCTGACTTCGTCGATGACAGTCGGCTCCAGATCCACAAAGATGGCCCTTGGGACGTGCTTGCCGGCACCGGTCTCACTGAAGAAAGTATTGAACGCATCGCACGCCATTCCCACCGTGGAATCACTGATGGAGAAAATATATATGTATATATTAGAGATAAAACTAATAACTCCATGAAACCCCAAGCAAGCTACGGTTTTGCTCAAGTATCCACAGTGAAACTTCAAAACAGAAAAGGTAAGCAGAAAGGCGCAATATTTGACTAACAATCTTCAAATTATCTTGTTTTTCTAAAACAATGGCCTCAAATCAGTCCTGAAATCCAAATTTTCTTGAAAAATATAGCCAAGTTGCCGTAGATTTTTATGGGAAAAAGGCGATCTTTCCCCAGTGACCCCCTTCTTGGGCATCGGACACTTTCGTAGTCGAACCGCATGAGCGAAATCCCTAGATCTCAATATACCCGAGACCTACGAGCCAATGACATGGGAAACACCACCGGATCTAACACAGTGGCGCTCGAGCACAACTCAAGATAAACGAGATATAGGGAAATCAGAGACATCGGATGAGAAATGGATCGCTTGCAAAAGAAAAGAAAGAACCTGGGCATGATGCCATCGGGCTGGATCCCGTGCTCGAGGCAGTAGAGCTCCCAGCACGCATTGCCCACCTGGATCCCGGCCTGGCCGATATGGATGCTTATGATCTCCCTCATCTCTTCCGCCTCTCCTCGTTCGTTCGTCTCCCTCGAGAATAAGCCCCGAAGATATACACCGGAAAAGCGGCAGGCTTTTATTCGGTGGTAGCAAAAGAAGGAAGAGAGACCGAAACGTGACGAGCAGCTTAACCGGATTCAATGATTGCTTTGGAGTCCGGGGGGAGGCCCGGTGGGCCCTACTTGTGGGCCCCGCCGTGCCGTGAAGAGCCGACAATTACATAAAAAGACACAATTGCCCCAACGTGATGCGAATTATTTTATTTTCTTTTTTGACTTCATTATAATAATGACAACAGTGATGTTGGAGACGAATTATGAGACATCAACTCAGGTAATTGAACTTTTTTTCTCGATGTAATTACGTTAAAAAAATTCTCTTCTTTGGTTTTTGCAAGAAATACTGATTTTTATATTTTAAAAAAATATATTTTTTATTTATCATAATATAAGAAAAATCTCTTGATAAGACATTTAAAACGTTTACCCTAATATATAATATTTATATAATAAGTAATAATATTTTAATATCTTTAAAATACTATAAATAAGATAAATCAACTCAAAATTTAATAGAAACTAAATAGAGATATTTTCATATTTATAATATTTTTAAAATACTGAAAGTCTATTACAAATATTACAACTAAAGAATTCCATCCGTTCACTAAAATGGGTAAAAGTTACTATTTTCTCATGTCAAAATAACTAAAGTATATGATGAAAAGAATATTAATTGAGAGAAATATGAAAAATAAGTATATCTTGAAAAAAAGCCCCAAAATTTTTTTTCCAAATATTCGTATATATATATATATATTATGTCCACAAAATGCAAGGGCAGTATGGGTAGATGAGGGCAAATATTAATGGGGAGGCATGTGAGTGTGCAGACGCTGCTGAGCTGTTCGCTGCCAAAAGAGGTTGTCAAGCATATCCAGGGAATTACGAAAATGACACGGAGCAAAGATTACGTCAGCAGGTGTCGGTGGCTCACCGAACCATCACCGCCCATCTTTACCTTCCATCAATGATTGATTCTTGTTGGTGATCCATCATCCTCGATCGCCACCTCACTCCCTTCTTGATTCGGACAGGAAAACCAACCTTACCGAAACCGATAAGAAGATGATATGATGAGGTGCTGAAACCTTAATTTCGCATCAAATTAATATCTTAATTTTTCATCACCATTATTTAGTACAGTATCAATTGGTATATCATCATGAAGATTACGAGTAGGCATTAGCAATAAGAAGAAGTCATCAATTGAAGCGTCGTCGTCGTCGTCGTCGTCGTCGTCTTGTTTTTGTTGTTGTTGCTGCAGTAGAGATAATGTATAAATGGAGCTCCGATTTGGATCTTCCACCAAACTCAATCAGAGAGGAGGATCGCCCGTCACCAGCTGATGCAACGACTGCTGCACTTCCATCCTTCACCCACCTTCAATTATAAGCTTTACAAGTGATGTATGCATCATCAGCACTGACAACTAAGTCTGCATGGTTGAGGACTATCATAAAGAAAACTCACTCGCTTCCAACGTATGAATCCAACTCCGGTCATAGGAGCAATCAATATTAGGCTCTCTAAACTTAACTTGGTTTCCTTTTCCTGCTGAAACAAGATCACGATGCAAAACATAGAATGGCTCATTAAATGTAAGATATCCCTTGCTTTGTTGAGGAAGAACACTGTGTGCTGTCTGGGTTCTACATATACGACCAGGGAGTGTTGGACATTACTGTTCTTGTGAGCATGACATGACGACTCTCTCTAGGCAATGAATGGATAACTTTGGTTATTGGACGAGTGAAGGCAAAATCTAGACATGTGTGACGACATGATCCGAAGCTTGAAGTAAGGATCTTGTGTCCAAAGTGAAAACCTCTCTTGAGCATAGCATAGCGTAGCTCTATGAGAGGGCACCTCGTCATTCTGGTGCCGGTTGGAGCCTTGTGGCGAATCTGGTTGTCCGAAGAGCTGAGCTGCTCTCTGCAGGAGAACTCATGGCAGCTTCTTTTGATGGCAAACGACTGTGAGAAGTCATCATGTAGGGATAGTTTGGTAGGGATATAGAGAAGCATAATGTGGCTTGTGGTGCAGACTGTGATTGGACTTACAGCTCTTAGATTTTGGCTTGAAGTCATATGACTCCAAATATTTTAGCTCTCTTGCAGGTCAAAAGGTGATCTCGAGAATGCTAGGAATCCTAGGAACCATTTCTTTAGTTGAAAGTGAAGAATATGACGATCCAACAACGAGAAAATTATAAGGAAAAAAAATAAACCAGCAAAATTTGGTTACAGATAATGTTTCTTTTATTGATTAAGTTTATCAGCTGCTTTGTAAAGCGCATTCTATATATTTATAGCAACAAATCCTATAAATATAATTAATTAGAACTCTATCAACTAATTTAAATATAATAAAAAAAATTAAAAATACTTATCAACCCTAATAATTTTTACTTTGATGAGTGTTTTTTTACTTTGTAACTCTCGTAGAAATTGAATTATTGCCTTGAAGAATTCATCAAAACTACACAAGTCAAATTAGTTCATGGCACCTTATTCCAATAAACACAATAATGTATCTTGTGTATCTAAAATTGAATCAGTGATGCCACTTGATTATGGAGAAAAACCTTTATATCACCTTCTTACTACCAATAGGATTTTTCTCTGACAACTCTTACATCCTTAAAACCATGAATATCACCTATCATTTTCTACACCACAAATAAAACTTATTGTTATAGGTACCTATCACTCCTACATATGCAACATGTTTTCAGCCTTTTAAAGTCTTTACTGTAGTTCCATTTAGACGATACAACCTTTGATGTAATCTAAGCCCGAATAATTTTTAGAACTCCACCTCTAGTCATGTAACCATAACCTTGGGAATTTAAAAGACTTTACAAAATTAGATTCTTCTGTATCTTTGGAACATAAGCCATATTCTTCAATGTATGCACCTCTTTATCAATCATTTTGATCTTCACTTTATCGACACCCATGATCTTCACCGTAGAGTTATCGTCAATTTACTAGTCATCTTATCAATCAATTAAATCTTTTTAAAAGTAAACATGAGTAACACAAGCAAAATCTAAAAATCAACTTTTTTGGAAACATGCATCGCCTTTGAAATTTGTGAGGACATTTCTATCACTATCCATCACAAAAGAATACTCATCGATCTATTTTTATATTTATTTTTCTCTAAACAATTATGCCTGATATATTTGTACTCTATGCATATATGACATTAAATATTATTTAAAGACCTAACTCTTGATCTCACCTACCATATTGAGATCTACCCCTATCAGATAATCCTTCTCATCGAACTCTACCTTGAGCAACTAATGTCTTACCATCTAATTCTCATATTTATCCTTGTTTCTGGTAGTATGAGACACTAAAGCTTCTTTAACTTATTCTAGAGTTATTGTATCATTCTCAACATAATATCATATTCATAAAGTTGTCATAAGAGTCAACGAGAAGCAACACGTCTTATCTTCACATCAACTTTCTTTAGTTGATCTAATATTCCTTTAAATATGTTATATACTCTACCAAGTCTTTCTATCTTCCTTCATCCTTAGCCTATATAACTTTTGCTTTAGATATAACTTGCTAGGCGAGTTTTTTGTCATATAATTTTTTTTTAATTTATCTCAAATAATCATGATGGAGTTATCATCAATAATATTATTGATAATATTATCAACGATACAAAAACAAATTACTCACGTACTTTGCCCTCTCAATCTTGGTCACTCATTTTTTCTTGTTTGTCTACTCATCCATTCAATATTTTTGTTAGGTCTTACTGAATAAGAATATCCTTCATCCTCTTTTGTCATATAATGAAACTATTTCTTATATCAAACTATGTCATATAATGAAACAATTGATGATATCCTTATTGAATCTTTAATCGTCAGATCTTTTGAGCTCTGATATTACTTTATTATGGAGGAATAGGAGAATTTCATAATCAAAAGAAAATACCTAGAGATCAATTATCAAAAGTATACTAGAAAATTGATGTAAGATTAATGTGATTCGACAAATTTTACTTACATCTATCAAAAAAATTATATTCTTTAATATATAAGATCAATTACAATGTCATTGAGTTATTCCACTCAAGTATAACTTCCAGATATATATATTTATAGAAACAAGTCTCAAGAAGTTTTAATTTAATTATGACTTTATCGACTAATCTAAATACCTAAAAATATTTATTAACCTTAACAGTTTTATCATAATGCATTTTTCTAATTGTGACTCTTAACATTTTAATTGATAGATAATTTTTGCTACAATGTCATATTTATAGATAATTTTTGCTTATATATACACACATTTTCGTCCTCCAAGTAAAATAATAATATATTTTGACATGTATTAAGCCGATTCGAGTTAAATTGAGACAAATCAACTAATTCACGCCGGAGGAACATTACACCGCCCAATCGAATGAAAGCCGACAACATACCAACAAAAGTGAGCGTCGAAGGACTTGCCCCAATTCATCCCCTCCTTATCGATCGATCCCATTGCCAACTCCTCCTCCTCTCTTTCTCCTTCCAATGGCTACGCCTTCTCTGCCTCTCCTCCTCCTCCTCTCTTCCGCCTTCTCCCTCTTGGTTCCGCGATCCTCGGCGGCGGCGGCGCCCCTCTGCCCCAGATCGGACCTCGTCTTCGTTAGCGACCTCACGTCCCAGTGCCCTCGCTGGATCGACCTCCGTTCGCCGCTGGAGGTAACGCTTTGCTATTCGCTTTCTATATTATTGATTGCCGTCGGAATATGAGGCCTTGTCACTAAATTAACTCTTCCTTCTTGCTATTTGTCGTGGGGCTTCGACGGTTCCGCGCCGGTTGTTCTAATCGAGGGATAATTCAGCTGCTAAATGAGACTTTGTAATAGTGACAAAGGCTTATCCCGAAAAACACCTGCGAAATCGTAATTTTCGGATGTATATTTATCCGAGCATGGGATTCGATCATGAAAATTGTTGCGTCTGCTCTTTTGAATTTGAATATGATTGTTTCGGAGTGCGCATGTGGTAGTGTGGAAATATATGCTGATTCGTGCAGATTCTTATGGTTTGTAGTAAACTAAACTAGGGATATGGTTCGATGTTCATTTGGTCAGTATGGAACCCTGATGATGATGTCTAATATTGCTTCTTTTCTTCATAGTAGCTTAGAAGAAAGAAAAAAGCTCTTGTGCCCATACTTGTGAATGTCCTTTGTTATAACAGATTACAAACTTGGAAAATGTTTTCCACTTTTCCTAAACAAAGAAATGTTCGGTAAAGCAAGAGGAATAGTGTCGAGGACTGATGCAGCAGGCAATCTTAGTGGTAGAAGCTGTGACAGTTGTCGAAGATGGTGGTTGTACTTGGTGGTGACAGTGATCATTGTTATCATTATTCTTGTGAGTAGCTGTGATAGTAAGATTAGGTTTTTTCAATCTAGGAGACCAGGCTTCAAGTCATAAAAATAACCTCTCTGCTTGTAGAGGTAAGTGTATCAACCATCTCTAAACCTTGCATCGGTGAGAACAATGTTTACTGGTTTGTCCTTGTACTTGTGATGGTGAACAGTAGTCATGCAGTGATATCTTCTGGTGGTGGCTACAACAATAGTTGTTGGTCTTAAGAGGGGTTCTATAAAGAAGTGTTTCTTTGAGAAGTCAAGAGGCCTGGATCTCGTAGATAACTTGTAAGTTCTTTTCTAAAAAGGCTCTTCAAAAATGTGTTCCACTAAAAATTTGAAGCTACTTTTTTGCTATAAGACCCTCAAAAAGGCTTTCCATAAACTAAGACAAAGACACCCTTAGTGTTACAAGCGTTGTATTTGCTCTTTTGAAATGCTCGATCTTTTGGAAAGACCCATATGGTGTCTCATTGGAATATATAAATCTTACCTGTGGCGAGGTTATATTCAGAGCCTCAAAGAATCTCATGCCTAGCTGCACCTTAGACATGAATTTTGAGAACACTGTATAGACGTATCGACTTTCCACACATTTGATGACATTTCTAAAAGCAGATGCAGTGCCTATATCAGATGTGTGATGGATACCAATGTTCATCTGATGCTTGCTATATATATACATACATATATATGCTTGCTAGGTATATGTATATATATGTATATATGTATGTATATGTACATACGTATATACATATACATATATGGTTTTTTGGTTTTTGGTAGTTCTCTGAGTCCATCTGGAGAAGATACTATTTTACTAAAAAATGATGCTTAGAGTTAAATCTGCTAGCATCTTTTGCACCTTGGTTGTTTTTTTGAATAGATCTGATGTTGCCCTTTTTGCTTCTGAAGGTGGATGGAGAGTCTCTTGACATAGAGTTGAGTCATGGTGAGAGTAATGGTTATTATTCTGTTCTGTTCTATGCTTCGTGGTGCCCATTCTCGAGCAGTATTCGCCCCATTTTTGATGTTCTTAGTTCCATGTTTCCACAAACAAAACACTTTTTAGTCGAAGAATCTACCACCATGCCAAGGTATTCAGTTGTAATCATATATGTCGATTTGTTGTGTTAATAACTTGGGTTTCCTTTTTCAGTGCTTGACTATGTTGTCTCATTTGTTTTCTTCTCATTTGCAACACAGTATTCTCTCTAGATATGGAATTCACAGCTTTCCAGCTATAATGCTGGCCAACCGGACAGCAGTGGTTCGATACCATGGTGCTAAAGATCTCAGTGCTCTTGTCCAATTTTACAAGAAAAATACAGGTTGGTTGACTGCTAGCTTTTCTTGCAATCATTTGTCGCTACCCAAGAATTCCACATCTGATATGTTCTCCATGCTTTGCTAAAACCTTCAGGCATATGAGAACAAAGGCCATGTTATTAACATCGTAATATTCTGTCAGGGTCCAGGTTTCTGTCTTGAGACTGACTGGCCTGAGATGGGACTGGTTTACTTTAAGATGGATAGAAATTTAGATGTTTATCAGGAGACTGGGCACCTGTTTGCCTTCATGTCTCTTATTCAAGGACAAAACCAACTAGATGTGAGAAGGGACCAAGACCCAAGATACGTAGACAGTCATATATTTTCTTTTGACGTGTATATTTACATATATGTATGTATATGTATGTATCTTTCTATACATAAATTTTTCTTTATTATGACATAATTCTTGACGATATGTTAATTTTCTGCTTTTCGAGATTTATGGTAGTCCTCATGATTAGTGTATTATGGTTTAGAGAATCTAACTAAGAAAATTGGTATTATTTCATAGTGCCCCTTATACGTATTTGTTTTTTGCTGTTCTGTGCAGGTTTTGATCCAATTGCATACTTGGTCGTCCACCAACCGACTAATTCAAGAAAGGTGAGGTCCCTAATGCATCAGACTGGATCTCCAAGGGAACTAATAACCAAGGAACCCTTTATGGTGCTTGGAGTACTTTTCATGTTCCTGAAGATAGTCCTATCCTCCATCCCTGTTATTTACGCCCATCTCAAAGCTCTCTGGGTGTCACATGCCTGGCACCTGAACTTGCACGTCCTCAGCGAGTCGTCCCAGCTGTTGGTACGAGTGCTACATGTAGTCGATGTCAAGAGACTCTGGAGCAAGCTCAAGCTGGACAACAAGACGAGGAACCTGAGGAAGAAGGGAGCAAGCAATGCTCGGGCCTGGGCTTCCACTCTAACCTCCGTGTCACTAGGTGAATCGTCCTCATCGAGAACCGCCCCTTCCGAGTCATGATCTCCTGCCGCCACCAAGTCCTCTTTGTATCCTCAACACTTGGTGTCATCTGTCCGTTATCCTCCATGTATGTAAGTCGGGAAAATTTTGAGTACCACGTCCTGTTGTGTATTGGATGTAAGGTAGATCGCATCCCAGATTCTGTAGCTTTCGGAAACGAGGAATAGATTGGATCTCTTCATTTCGTCATCTGGGGCTGCTCTCTTTCTGTCATCAGTTTGGTCGTATAATGATATGATGATTGGTTGGAAGATGCATCTGCGCCGTGTTTCCATGTCTAAATAAATTATTCAGTCTGAAATAATTTTGAACCAAACAACCTTAGACAATAAACCAAAGGATACGCAGTTGCCTTATTGGACACTTTCTTCTTCTTCTTCTTCGTAATAGACTCCGATGCATAGATTAGACTATTCATACATATGTCAACTCCGTATTGGATATTGTAAGATTTAGCAAGTCTCATCACGAATTCTCTTATGAGCAAGTTGCAGATAATCTTCAGAGTGAGATGGAGACTGGCATGCCAACCCCTCCGAGCTACATCGGCTACTGGTCTTTGGGTCTCCAATCATGCACCAAGAACTTCATCAACAGGTGGGCCCAGCAGCACCTGTCCCCCATTTGTCACTTGTTGGAAGGATAAGCCCTCAATCAACCTCCCTCCCTCCCGTCACAGAGAAAAGACATGCCCACTGCTTTCTCCTTGAAATATCCCGAACAGCAAGAAGAGCCTCTTTACCTTCTTCTTCCATGATCAGTCCCTAATTCTATGACACGCCCTCCCCCCACTCTCTCATGGAGAAAACTTACCTAGAGATGGACTTGGAGGAGTGGGAGTTCCTCCCTGACGACAAGAGTTTCCTTGACTCCGGCCATGGCAGCAAGAAGGATGTGTTGCTCAAGGAGATCATAGTGGATATGAACTACTTCATCTGCCCATCACACCCCATGACTTCCAAAGAAGGTCTGCTTCCGGTTATCTCCGTGGGGAAGAGCTCAGACGATGCCGCGGGCAGAGAGCTCAAGGACATTGGTGTGGTCGCACCGGTGATCCTAGCGAACCAACCCGATGTGGTGTCTCAGGTCTTCTTCAAGAAATTGAAGGAGAACGAATTCGTCGACATGAAAATGGACTCTCCCAAGTCCGGCACCAGGGGCGCCATCATGCCTCATGCGGAACCCGAGCACGTGCAGCTCAAGGAAAACGAGGAAGAGGAGATGGAGAAAGAGGAGGATCGCACAGGGCCCGAGATCAAAGGTAAGGCTTGTTGGGATGGCTTTGGGTTTACCATATGCAACCGGAGAGTAGCAGGTATTGGGGCCTTCTGCTCCATGGGAGCAGCTGCTGCTGCTACCATCTGCATCTTCATCTTCGGCGGCCGGCAGCAGCAGCGGAACCACAAGATCCAGTTCAAGTTCTACACGGATGATAAGGTGGTGTTCATCGATCGACCAAGAAGGCGTTTGGTTTGGACCGATCACTCCACTCATCAAATCTAAGCTTCCGTTCTGTGATTGCAGAGGGTGAAGGAGGTGGTGCAGCAGACGACCAGGCTGAAGCAGGCGCTGTCAGCTGCGAGGGCAGCTCCCATGACGACGGCGCACATCACGTTCGGAGGATGCTACGCTAGCGTTTGATCCATCACTCCACGAAAGACTCGAGGAATCAGCACCGCCAGATACGATGGAGGGAGGAGGAACAGTGCAAACGCAATCAGTGATGTACACATAATAGAGGAAATTATTTGTAGAAATCTCGCCTGTGTTGTCTTTACATATCCTAATATATACTATCGATCAATTGCAACAAAGAGAGAACAGGATTTCATGGAACGCTGAACGAGTCTCGCTCGTGCTGATGCAGCTAAAAACGTATGCGTTGGAGAAAACAAAGCTGCCATGAATGCTGATCGTTTCTACTGGCACCAAGTCACAGCTACAGCTGTTGTTCGAGCTTACTGTATTTTAGCATCATCCTCATCCGACGTTGATCGTCGATACTAAGATCTTAAGATCGAATCTCGTCTCGTCTTCGTACTATCGTATCATGCTCTTCGTCTCCTTCGACACGGATACCGTATAGATCGATCTCCAATTCTCAATGAGACTTTGTTTTCCTTCTTCGTCTAGTAAGATCTAAGAAAAGAAATATCTTTCGGCCAGCAAATAAGGAATCGACGCAGTCAACGGTGGCAGGCGAAGAAGGCAAGCGACGCCGATAGATAGTGACCATGAGTTGCGATGCGCAGACGGCACCGTGGTGTGAGTGGGCTACATTGGCCTCGGCTTCCATGTCCTTGTCACCTTGTCATTTGCATCCCTTCTTCGTATGCATTGAATCTGCATCTCTCAGGGATTCCAAAGTATTCCACCATGCGTATAACCAGATGCGTACAGAGAGATAGACCGACTCTTCCTACACGTCTCTCGACCTCTCACCTTCTGCAATTTGTTCTTTCTAAGGTTGTCATTGTTTTCCATGCTTTTTCGTGTGTGATATCACCACCTAAATGAAATCTTTGTTTGATAGTTGTAAAGCATCGCATTTACCATCGAATTTGATATGAACTTTTGAATTGGATATGAGATGTCAGCTCCCAGAGATAATGAAGCACGAGCTGGACGTCTTGTTCCAGTAGAGATCAAAAGTTAGGAACATGAACTCTGCCGGTCACCGGTTTGACCTGCCATTAATTTGTAGGATGAAGAAGAAACTCATCTAAAATGTGCTGTCAAGCAATCCTTTTTTCTCTAGGTAAATGATATCAAGTTGAGAGAGCTTTTCGATCAATCATAACAATGTTTTTTTCTTTTTTGGTGACTTTTTTGAAAAATATTACTTTTATTTTTTTTTCTCATATGATACTCCTTTTTTGTTTTTCTAAATAGTACTTTTGTTTTATAATCTTGAAATCTCCTCTCTTCCTCTAATCTTTGTCTGAGATCCCGTTGTCTGTCCTTCCTCACCCATCGTTGCCTCTCCTCTTTCATCATCTTTTCTCTTTCTTCTCACTTCTTTTGCTCCTGCTCTTCTTTCCGTTCCTCCTTAAAGGTAGAGAGGCCTCATAGTGGGAGCAGAGACATAGGTAACGAGTAGACAGTGTAACATAGATTTGACGTAAGGCAATAGACGAGAAAGAACAGTAAATACTACCCTATGATGGGACGAAGACGATAAAGGTGATGATGAGAAGTTACTATTTGAGAAAAAGAAAAAAAAAGACACCATTTGGAAAATTAAAGAATTATCTCTATTAATAAGTTGTTTGACTTCTCACACGCTTGGGGATGTAGCTCAAACGGTAGAGCGCTCGCTTTGCATGCGAGAGGTACGGGGTTCGATACCCCGCATCTCCATTTTTTTTGAATTGACGTTTTCATTACAGTACAGAATATTATATCTATTAATTAATTGTTTACCTTGAAACAAGGGGATGTAGCTCAAACGGTAGAGCGCTCGCTTTGCATGCGAGAAGTACGGGGTTCGATACCCCGCATCTCCATTCGTTTTTATTGAATTGTCGTTTTCATTATTACAGTAGAAAGTATTATATATATTGATTAATTGTTTGTGTTAGCACACATTAGGGGATGTAGCTCAAACGGTAGAGCGCTCGCTTTGCATGCGAGAGGTACGGGGTTCGATACCCCGCATCTCCATTCGTTTTTATTGTATTGTCGTTTTAATTATTACAGTAGAATGTATTATATATATTGAATAATTGTTTGCATTAGCACCCATTAGGGGATGTAGCTCAAACGGTAGAGCGCTTTGCATGCGAGAGGTACGGGGTTCGATACCCCGCGTCTCCATTTTCATTGAATAATTATTTTCTTTATTGCAGTATAATAACAATCAAAATGTCAAGAATTATCTCCATTAATTAGTTGCTTGCCTTCTTCGCACATGCATCTTCATTTGAATAATTATTTTCTTTATTGCAGTATAAAATAAACAAAAATATTTTATATATATATGGCATAGTAATTAAAATAATTTTTATTTTTGTAATATAAAACAAACAAAAAATGTTTTATCTCAGTTTTGAGTTTAACAAAGAAAAGAAAAACACAATGTGGAGGTGTATTTCCCATTTAATTAATTAGAAAGAAAAAATGGTATTCATTAGAGCTGCCTAATCTATTTGTTTTTCTCATATAAATAAATTAGTAATGTTGATGGAACAATCTTTTCATTGAATATTTATTTTCTGTCACGTACTTAGCTGGTTTTGCCTAAGTCGTGCAGCACCCTTTTCTTTTCAAATAAATGCCACTGTATTTGTTTTCCCATATAGTTGACTAATGATGATGGCTCCATTCATTAATATCATTATCAAAGATGCCATGCTTCTTGTAGCAGTCACCATTTCAATGCTAATTGCATGGCCAAGCAAATAAAAAAAGTGCACCTTGTAACACCACCAGCACTTGTGCATGAAAAATATCACCTTGCCTAATTGTCTTTGATCCTATTGTAATATTCTATTAGTACCCTATTAATTGGGAATTAACTAAATTAATGACGTAATTTTGATATAGTCAATCTTGATCATCAACCTTACATGGTAAGATTGATCGGATTTATTATGTTTTCAAGAATTATCACATCATCAACGAAAGAATATTCGTATCTCATATTATATATTTCATTTCAGTTTAACTATATAAAATATTTATATTTATATTTTATTCATGTTAAAGATTATGATAGAACTCTCTTTTTTATCCCATTTTTGTTTGAATACAAAAAAAAATATTTTATTCCTATCATATACGCTTAACTTAGCCCTTAAACATAGTATTCCTATCATATACGCTTAACTTAGCCCTTAAACATAGAACAAAATTATATAATAAATTTTATAAATAAAAAAATTAAAGTAATTGAATATGCTCAAATCCGAGTCATCTATAATGTTACCTAACCCATTCAATATTCAATGTGTTATTTTTTTTTTAACAAAAATTTAGTGATGAAGATGAGATTCGAACGAGACGTCTTATGATAAATCGTCAAGCTCTATTAGCTACACTAATTGTCATCTTAAAAAATGTATCGAATGAGATTTTAAATTCTTCATTTTGATAAGAAGATTTGGTATACCATCAATGAATTAATGTTTAAGATGCCAATATGTTGGGTTGAACTAAAGTCCAGAGAAATATCCAAAAATGGGTTGGATTGGGATTGAGTAGACTAGAGCTAGATTTTTTGCTAGATTAGGGTAGACTAGGGTTTGCCCTGAGTTAGCCCAACTCAGTATGGCTCGAATGCCTCCCGGGGTAGCAACAAAGACAAGCTTTGATGTGAAGTAATCACCCCCGTCAGCAACAAAGACAACCATGTTATGTGTAGTAGCAATGCCACACATAACATGGCAACTCATCCAATTTTGTTTCCAGTAGATTGTAGCAACATGATACTTTTCATTCTCTCTCTCTCTCTCTCTCTCTCTCTCTCTCTCTCTCTCTCTTCTGGTCACAGCCTCTTGTCTCTTAAGTCTATAGCTTCAAAGGACAGGCCTACCTCTAAAACTTGGAGCACCAGATTACAGGAGGCAAAGCAAGGGACACAACCCTACAGTGACTGTCCTTTAGAACTAAACCTAGAGAGACAGAGTGAGTGACTTATTGTCTCTTAAGTCTATAGCTTCACAGGGCTGCTCTACCTCTAAAACTTCAAACACAAGATTACAGGACGTAGAGCATGAAACACAAACCCTACCGTGACTGTCCATGAGAGAGAGAGAGAGAGAGAGAGGTTTGTCTCGCTTCGAAAAACCATGGACTGCTTATTCATCTTTTAAAAAAATCATAACAATAAATAAGTTAATATTTAGTTGATTCATTATTAATGTGATCTCATAAACTCACAAAAAATTATCTGCTGTAGGTAATTGACGCGCAGTTTTATTCTTTCGAAGCTCATAAGCTATAAGTATAACCCGATGAACTTATGAACTTTTGATCGTCTTACTCCTCAATCAATATAGGATTAAATATCCTTATCACAAGAAAATTATTTCTCGCCAAATGTTAAAATAGAGTTAAATAAGAGGTTATGCTTTGAAAAGAGACCATCAGAGTGAAAATGAAGGCTTCTTCTACTCAAATTTGGCTACATAGCTACTGAAGAAAAACTAATAAGATTTCAGTTTCAACTACCAAATTATACATCAACATCATCATCATCATCATCATCAACAACAAGAAGCTATAAGGTCGCAATGAATCTAGAAAGCTAATTCTCAAACAGGAAAAGTGAGGTTCAATAATTAGCTGCTACTGAAGAGCAAACTAATAGCATTATGGTAGATGGGAGTGACATGCACACAGGAGGAGCAGTTGATGCACAAGTGGCAGATTTTTCTCAGCAAAATTACAATTTTTTCTGCAGTTATGCCATTAATAGCCACCATCATCAGATTAGTACAATTGAGGTCACAGAAATATCCGATTCATCCATTCAAAAAAAAAAAAAACTTAAATAGATGCACTCATAATTCTCAATCACAAACAATATGTAGCTTAATAAAACATTTTAAATAAAAATATAATTGTATCCATTAAGAGTATAAACTATATAGATAATATTTTATAGATTGAAATGTTCTTAAAAATAATCCACATAATTAGTAGACCGAATTTATAATTAGAGAGGAGAGTTGGTAGGTTGTGTTGTTGCAAGAAACAAAATAGTTTCAGGCTTTTGGTGGAGCCATCAATGGCTACAGGTGACATCAGCAAACACTTTGGATCCACAGAAAGATTTCATGCCTAACTCGCACGTGCGCGTGTCCTCCTCTCATCGCTTCCCTTCCATCGGCGACTTAATTCCACGAAGTCGACGTCTCCGCTACCTTACAACCGCATCGAATAGACCAACCACCCATCACTGTAGAGACGGAGATGCAGAGATACAGAGAGAGAGAGAGAGAGAGAGAGAACACAGCTCATTCTTCTCTCTTGTTTCCTTATGCATTATCATCACAAAGAAGAGCTTCACAACACAAACACACACACAAACGATGATGATGATGATGATGAATGTACACTGTATGTGCATCAAAACCTTATCAGTCCCCCCTCTCCTCTTTCTGCCCCTCCTACTTCTTCGAGGCCGAAAGCGGCGGCGGCGGCGGAGGCGGGAGGGCGCGACTCCGCCACGATCGACCACAGGATCTGCACGTCTTCGTACGGGCACGACTTCACGTCCTCGTACAGAATGTATATCCCCCTCCCTGTCGACACCGTCGCAAACACCGACATGTAACAAGAGAAAGAAAGATCGACCGAAACAGTAGCTGCAATGGAGAGAGAGAGAGAGAGAGAGAGATCACGTACTCTTCCTGCGTGCAGAATGCAAGCGGATCCACAGCTTCTTGAGCGGGGAGAAGAGGGACCGAAGCCACCCCATGTCGAGCATCAGCGTGTTGCGAAGGCAGGATGTTATCTTCTTCTCATGAGAGAGGAGAGGAAAGGAAAGGAAAGCCCTTTTGCAGTCGGAGCCATCAGCAACACGCACATACATATCGTCTCGGTACCATGTCACTGTCAACCTCTCTTCTCAAAAGTCATTTCTTGCCTCTGTACCTCTCTCTCTCTCTATCTCTTTCTCTCACCAATGATGGGAAGCTCCACTCCAGCAAAAACTTCCTTTTCTTCGAGCAATCTCGCAAGATATCAACTCAACTCGAATCATCAAATGACACGGGCCTACCGTCTCTTCCAAGCGTCAACCAAACAAGGCAGAAATAAATTAAGAAGCTGGTATTTAACTGGCAATTATTATGCCATTGCTCACATAGGTTTCGTCGGCGATGGGATGAGCACGAGGGGTCGGCCTTCTCTCCTGCTGCAGCGGCAGGAATAGCTCCAAGCATCACGTGAGCTGAGACAGGGAAATCGACGTCACTTGAGACGAAGCTGTCGCCCAACATGAACTATAATATGATGATCAATAATAAACAAACTCTTTAGAGAATGAGTTTACCTGATGTCCAATATCGTAAAGAATGTCTCGAGTTGCCACGCCAATTGTTTTTTACTCAACCTGCCACTTGGATTCATTATTTAATCCTCACAGATGCAGGATAATAAAATTGGTAAGCTATGATTCGAGATGCAGAAGCAATGAAACACCAAAACTCGGCAAGTCAAAACGCTTGCACAACACACAAATCTTATCCTTGCAAAAACTTTCCCTGCTCACATGAGCTGCATGAACTTGTTTTGACTTTTATTAGGCTACTCGATGTAGCATCGTGCATGCAAATGATAGAATAGGAAATCCAACAATCACTTCAAGTGGAATCCAGTGCAAGTATTCAACAAAGAGAACAGAGTGATCACAAGTTTGATGGCCCCACTAAACCTATTCTCCATTCAATCGGTACAATGTAAAAGGCATTCACTGAACAACAAAAGGTCTGCTAGTTCCAAAAGATTGAGTTTCTTTAGTATAGCAACACAGCTCCTAATCACCAAAATAACATTTTCAGGACACTCCTCATAATATAGCAATCAGATTCTAGATAGAATACCACAAGAAACTTGGAATATTGGATTACAAACAAGGGGTTATCCAATGGTTGTGAGAGATGACACTATCAGTGAGAGGATATAGAATAATGTACCTGGTCCATCTTCTTGACTTCTTGCATCGGCTTCCAACTTCACCTTCCAACCTGTCAGGCACAGAATATATTAAATCACATCAGAGAATTAAATTGCATGTTTCAAGAATGCAGATTAGGATCTTAGTGAAAAGGCAATGTAGAAATTTCTACTCCAGTAGCAACCAAGACATGAAAAAATTCATCTACTTTGAACATTACCTCACATTTATATAGAAATCCAAAGCTATCTATATGGCACATGTCCTCCTCCTCTGTTTCCTCTTACTGGTACAACCTGTTACTCTGTCTTCTCTTTTTCTTCCTCCTCCAGATGGTACTGATTTCTATATTGTTGCATATGAAACCATTCTGGCCCACGCATTGGCCAGTATGAACAGCAGACAAATTTTAAATCTTGATTTGAACAATAAGAAAAAATTTCAATTAGTGTTAAAATTAAAATTAACTTGGATTTTTTAAATCACTTACTTTTCGGATTATATACATATTGTTGCCAATTGATGTGCTCTAGTGGCTTGACTGGAGCTGCACAACTATATGTTGCGGTCATCACCATCTTGACGGAATGACTACTCTAAGATGGTAGTTCAGTCCCGCAAGCTGCACCTTCAGCAGTAACTAGAATAGAAGCCTTGTATTTATCACATCATATCCGTGCTCCAACCTCCAAAAGCACAGAAAAATAACAGCTACTGATCCATGTCGTCTCCTTTAATTTTGTCCTTCACCACCTGATACTGCAAATGTTAGTGCACTTTCCTTTTAAGAGCATTACTACTTCTTCCCTTGTAATTAATATAGCACAAAGTGCTCATGGAATATATCAAAAACTAAGGTTTGCCTGTATTATGATATTTTTGATAGGGTGTCAGTCCTTGATGGCGCTATAGATTCAGCTTTAATTATAATTGGAAATGCACTCTGATCCATGTTCCTTGGAAAAATCATTTGCTTTAGGGTATGACCTGCTAGAAAAAACACTCATGCTAGAAAAAGGTCATACATTTGAAGCATACCTTCAGGCGAATCACAAAACAACGTTGTCCCTTCGGCAGTCAGAAAAGGATCATGCAGTAAATTTTTGGGGAGAGTAACATAATAAGAATAAGTACAACACTTTTTAATGCTGCTGTACTCAAAATCTCCCAATATATATCTACGAAAGTGCTGTATAACAACTTTTACCTCTTCAAAAAACTGGAAGCATATGCATTAAAAAGAAAAAGAAAGACTTTGTTAGCAGATTTTTGGTATAACGGAAGAAAAAATATTAAATCATCTGGAAAAATGACAATTCAAGCAACAAAAGCCTGAGTTTTTGTTTGACCTAGGCTGGAATTACATCACCGGCACAGCTCTTGTCAAAAGTTGCTGAACATCAGGAAACTGCTTCAGATACTAAATAAAAATGTTTGTTAAAGTGCATAAACTGATAAAAGTATATTCACTAACAATCTGTATGCTTCTAATGGGGTGATCAGAGATCCTAAATCAGATGCTGTTATGGTGTATAAAATGATAAAAGTATAATCACCCAGAATCTGTAGGCTTCCAACATGAGACATAATATGAAAACGACATGCTAATTCCCAGAACCCACTAAAATATAATCTGACTGCAAAAAGGAAATTTGTAGTAGCTATCTAAAGCACATCAATTACCTCTCTTGGGAAAAACAGGCATAATACCTGTCCAACTATGACATCAGGACAGCTTCGACCTGCTGTTCGTTTCTGCAAAACAAACAAGCAAGTTAATCATCACCAGTACATGACTCCTATGTACTATTTATAATAAATGGAATAAAATAACTTAAAACAATTGCTGTTGTTGCAGTGACATTAGCAGTAATCTGTCAAAGACATTGATAATTTGGCTATAAACAAAAGAAAGTGCGTGTAACCTGTTTGAAAATCATTCATGGAAGGGCCATCACCTAGAAGCATTCTCCAGAGATGTCATCCCAAATGTTTATGCTCATACAATGAAGAAGATATGCCCAACATATCAACCTGCTGACAACACAAAAGCATCCAAAAAAGTCCAGCAGTTTGGATGATCTCACATCTTGATTCCAATGGTGCAGTACAATCTCCCCATCACTACCTCAATAGGTATTGTACATATTAAGTGATGCATATATCTCATTATTTTTTACCAATTTTAAAACATAATAAATATTAAGCCCAGTGAAGGGCGTGTCTGTGTGAAGCATTATCAAAGAACCGGGGAGCATCCTTTCAGAGTCCAAAAAAATGAAGACAAATATTTCTTTGGCTGTTATCCAGACAAGAACCCAACAATCGTCTAATCAACAGTCATTTCCATACTCATATACTCAGTATTAGTATCAATGTGAATTCTGTTTCTCAAATTACTGAATGTACATGAAAAAGACATACTTTATATAAAAATGATAAAAATAACTAAGACTTACTAAAGAAACGATCGTTCATAATTACAATAAGATGTGTCAATAAGGCGGGTCATTCATAAAAGTCTTTCATCGACTCACATGCAAGCCCATCACCTCAGTTTCAGCAAGAAAAGGAATTCTGAGTCCCCATTTCTTGAATGAGTTTAACAGGGAATATATCTTATCCACGCAAAAAGTACAACATTAAAACCTGATCCAAATAATGCACCAACTCACAAGAGAGAAGAAACATATATATGTCAGAATCTTCCCAACTACTCAAACAGGAGAAATAGCAAACGAAAAGGAAGTAAATGGGAGGCTCACTGGCGTTGTTAAAGACAAATAATATGCTAAATTTTGTTAGCACACCAAGGAAAAGGCAAGGAAGTAAAAAGTATCCTCTTTCCTTAACCTATTCATTTTTCCAAGCGTGTAATATCAATGAAAAGCCAACACCTTGCAATTGTGACTGCTTGAAACCCTGAAACCACGGCAACAGCTTCTCAGCCGAGGGGCAAGTTTGAAACATGAAGACAGCATTTCCACCAGGTACACCAAAGAGCCAGCTGTGAACATCCCAAAACACCTCTACAGGGAGTCCATCAATCAGGATCGTCTGGTTTCCACGAAACTTCCAAGCGAGTCGCTTCACTTGCATTACCCGCTTCTTGTCGATATGTATCTCAAGGCATGGATCTTTAAGCCCAACCGTGTCACACTCAATTACGACATCATGAGCTTTCCCATTGTCGCAGAACTGAGCCTTGGTACAGTAGAGGTTCTTCCCAGATATATGTTCCCGCTTGGCTACGAAGGCCATATTGGAAGTGGAAGGGACTGCGGCAGTCTTACGGTAGGCCTCCTTGGCCAGATCACCGAGCAAGAGGACCATCTGTAGATCAAAGACAACCGCAACATAGTAACCCTGCAAAGGCTCAGGCCCCGGCCCAAACTTGGCAGCGGACAAGTCCCATACGATGTCCACCTTGCTACTCTCCACCTCCAAGCTCTTCGACCCTTTCCTCTTGGAAAAAAGCCACGGCTTGATGTCCACCTTACAGAGACACTGGCCATCGCCATCGTCGATCCCGACACTCAACCCTTGGCCCATCAGGGTCTTGCTCCACGTAACGGCGACGACGCAAGAACGGCCGCCGCGTCGCGCCCGGTAGAAGTAAGTCACCAGATTGTGCGCGGTCTTAACGGCGCCGCCGGACGAGGAGTCCGAAACCTGAATTCCGCTCTCGCCGAAACAAGAAGGGAAATCCCTCATGCTGATCCTCCAAGGCCACTTCCGACGGCGCAATGAGGAGCCTCGTCCCCACGATCCGGCCAAGATCTCCGAAGGACTTATCACAAACGCCGTCCCGGCGTGTCGCTGTCACGAGTTCCCCTCGACAAACCTCCCTCTTTTAGGGCATAAAGCAGAGGATTTCGAAGCGAATCCAATCAGCACTCTTCAAGATTCCGAGGAAACGCACCCTTCCCTTCGCATCTCATCTTCCTCCACTTCAAGGCTCCAGAGAAGCTAGCAGACGATTCAAATCCCAACTAGAAGAGCAAAGGAGAACAAGAAAGGGTGGGGGAGGAGGAAGACGGACTCCGTTAAGAGCAGGCAAAGGAGGAATCTTGCCTTACTCCGACCGCTGAAATGCCACCGCACTACCGCAGTCCTCAGCACGAGTAGTGGCGCCCATAATGAGAAGGAAGACCAGCTGCAAAAGGGCACAATGGCAGCAAACCAAACCTTTATTTTGGAGAGTCCGACTCCCACCTCTAGTACTTAAAAATGTCTGAAACAAACTCTTAATCTTTAAGCTTTAATAATTTAATCAAGCACCGTCATTAGCTTTAATGCATGATTAATGAAGAGCTTAACCAAAATCTAATTTGATTTCCATGTTGTGGATAAATCAAGACAAACCATGTATGCTTTATTTTGACCCAAAGGGGTGTTTAGCTACCATAATTATGTCACAATTGTTAAAGAGTGAAACCATGGTTGCCCTTGAGATGAACTTAATCCAAAGCCAAAAACGAAACAGACCGATGATGAGAATACAGAGCACGAACAAATTCTGAAGACTCACAACCCTGTGTTGCCACTGTCAAGATATGGCCATGATGGGATTCTGATATGAAAGGGTGACATTTTCTTGTGTGGTAGCTTTCACAGGACACGTCCAACCCAAAGAAGCAACTGTTGGTGTGTGTGTGTGTGTTGGCCCGCTGCCAAAAGAGACATGAACTGAAGCTTCAACTGAGGGTGCGATGAGGGGGGGACAAGGCACAACTGAGCTTTCAGCTTCTGTGCAACAGCTCCTATTTGCCTCGTTCCATTCCTCAGACACGAACCGATCAGTAGGAGGAATCGGTGCATCTGATGAAAGACATCAAGAGGTTTCTGTTTCTTCAAGCGAAAGGGAAGAAGAAAGGGTGTCTATCTAAATGGGCTGTTGTCCTCTTGTCTCACTTTCCATCTATTTCATCATGCAAAATCCTTGGCTTGAGATTGGGGTGTCTCTCCATAGGACACGCCCGTGACAAATGTGGGCTCCATTTCTTCTTTGCTTTGAGCATGTCAAGGGAATCCAGATCTAGTCCCCCTTGCTGGATCCAGCTATAACTTTTAGGCCCTGTCAATTTTTGCATTTAGATTTTTATATTACATGACTATCATATTTGCATACAAATAACATGCTCCAGCATACCTGAAAAATTCGAGCACACACAAATATGGTAAATCTGCATAAAACTAAGGTGAGGCTGGAAATATAATAAGACATAGCATTCTTGTTCCTGCAAGTTGCTAATTAACAAACTATATGAGTGGTGGATCCAATAAATAGGTCCACTCTTCGATCATGAAAACTTACTCTGTCCTCTCAGTTGAAGTGCTATAATATAATGCTTAATAATTTCTCAGCAAAACTGTTGTAGCCTATCTAAACACCATGTCAAGTGGTAAACTAATGGTAATACTAGGTGCACAAAGTAAGATTCTTACCAGGTGAACTGCAATATGATGTATTAAATGCACATCTCCTAAACATATAGTCCATGTATTGAAAGATGCAACCAAAGGATGCTGCTATTAAGTGAAACGTCCATGTATTCAAAGATGCAACCAAAGGATGCTGCTATTAAGTCCAGAAGTCTTCAGTTTACAGATTAATCCACTAAATAATTCTGCTTGATCCTGCAACGAAGATTCACCATTTTACCATCCACACAAGAAATGCCTGATAACTCTGCAAACATCCTGCGTATGACTAGGTGTGTATCTACGGTGGTACACTTAAAAGTGAAAGACTCTTCGATGACAGCTGCGACTCCAAAACCAAATGCTATAACCACTGATGCATGTAATCAAAGATCTAGTACAGGCAGTATACAAATGATCGGAAGCAATCATGATGCCAGTTCAACTAGTTAACTACAACATTGTACGCAAACCAAAGCCCTCGAAAATGAAACTAGATGGAATCTTATCCGATTTATACAACTGTTTTGAACTTCATGCAGTTTCTTGAATCCAAATCCTCACTGTCTTATCATTATCAAGTCCAGCAGATGCAATTATGTTGCGTGTGGGATGACAGGATACTGAAATGACTGTGTCAGTATGGCCTTCCAGTTTTTGAATCATCTGTTTGCTTTGGAGGTCCCAAATATAGGCACACTTATCTTCCGAGCCACTAACTATATATTTGCCATTTGTAACAGAAAATGCAGATGTAATGCAGTATCTTCTGTTAACATGACCAGTGTAAATCTTCAAGAACTTCCCTGTGGAATAATTACATAGCTTCTGCAGAATGGTGGAAAGAGATTCATTTAGATGACACAAACAAGAGATATAATCATGTAAAAATCAGATCAAGCATGTTATCATACAGAAAGACCTACTTGTTAAGAATTTAACCATATTTATCACAGCATACAAACATCAATCTTATGAATGAATCCACAACACAGAGAGATAGAAATCATGAGGAACTTGCAAAAGAAGCCGAGATAAATTATTTTGTGATTTTAGGCAAGATAAAAAAAAGGAGCCACTTCACCATATGTACACTAGATGGTAAAGCCCCTTAAGATGCAGATGGACAATGGCAATAATATATATATATATATATATATATATATATATATATATCCAGGCTTGTGATGGATCTCCAGTTTGGCCAACAAGAATTCTGACGTGCATAGAGTTCATTATAAAGTTTGTGGTGCTTATATTCATTCACTTTTGATATTAGTCTAATAACCTTGCCCAATTGCTCCCTATCTTATATTAATATACTTGAAAAGAAATTGCAATGAACAAAAAAAAATCTGGAGAACTAATAATAATTTCTTTAAAATAAGTATAAAAGAAACAAGATAGCTAAAAGATGGTGATAACAGATAATGAAGAAAAATGATGGTTGTCACAGTTGATGAATAATTAACCTTCCAGAATGAGACGTTACATATGAGTAGAATGTATCCCATTCTCTCTCCAGCAACCACATATTGGCGAGTGTCATTAACATGATTTGTTCACAAGCATCATATATGGAAAAGTGAGAGAACATAGGCAGCTATATTCAACTTTCCCAAAGAAATTATTGCTGAAAGCATCAATCAAGTACTGACCAGGATCTGTATCATGCTAAATCACAAGAACATGCACACTGGGCTACTAGCACCAAAGTCACTGTCTTGCTATGTGCAGGAATCCAACAAATTGTACAAATAAAGTGTAACCTTTCAGCCCATATTCAAGGATTCAAAATCTAACTGCTATCTTCTTCAGCAACCTTGTGGAGATACTGCAACAAGGTCAAATCTCATAGCTCACCAGTAACCAAGCAAGAATTGACAGGAGCCACATTGATAACCACTGTTTCATCTACTAAACCTTCCTGTCACTTGACCTCTTTCCACAAGTGTAACCTATTGATAGGGTCAAGAAAACTTACCTCATGGTTTCTACAACATTTTATGCAATAGCCCCATGTGCATCAAGCTTTGGCATATCACCGTACTCCATATAATAACACCATTTTTGTATTCCCCATCAATAAGGGATCATTTTAATGTATTTACCTTTCAAATATTTTTTATAATTTATGTGATATTTTGCAAACATCTCTAATATTTCTATATAAGTTTCCTAAATTTCTCAAGGAGAAAAAAGAGGAAGAAAATGAAGGAAAATTTGAAGAAATTAAATTTTGGTTTAATTGAAGATTCAATCTCGTTCTACAATGATTGGAACCTATCAATCAGGAAAAATCATCAACTCCAAATCAAATTTGAAATATTATCTGCTTTGGGGAAGGAAGAGTAAGTGATTGTTGTGACTTGGTGTAATTGAATTCTTTCCTTATTTCTATATTTTCCTTTTAAGATTGTTCATTTGGGAAGCATATAAGAAGGGGAAAGGATGTACCTGAAACATGAATGAATGAATGAATGAATGAATGAATATTTTTTCCTCACATTATGTATGTGTGAGGCCACATACCCTTTTCCAATGGTATACGATTTCATTGTTCATACGTGAGACATGAGGAGATGTCAGACCTTCATCATTAGGAGCTACTCCTTAAGCAATTGATCATTTTCTCTCAATGATTTAAAAAGCGCTAGGCGCTAAGGTCCAAAAACGCCCGAGACGCTAGGCGCTCGCCCGAGCGAAGCAAGGCGCTAAAATATAAAAATATATAATATAATTAATAAATATAATTATTTAAAATTTTAAATAAAAATATATTATTAAATTAAGAAAATTAATAGTATTAAAATCAAAATAATATATTATTAATCTAATAAATACAAATACTATTATTAGTATACTATTAACAGTATACAGTATACTGTATACTGTTAACAGTATATTTATAGTATACTGAAGGAGAAGCGGTAGCATTTGCGAGCAGCGACAGTGGCGAGCAGCGGTAGCGGGAGCAGGAGCGACGAGCAGCGGGAGGCGCGAGCGGCGACAGAGGTAGCGTTTGCGAGTAGCGACAACGGGAGCAGAGCTCGCCACGAGCGGCGACAGAGGCAGCGTTTGCGAGCAGCGACAGCGATGACAACGATAGCGGCGAGATCGGGATCGGGAGCGGCAATAGCAGCGGCAACGGCAGCGGGTTAGGGTTGGGTAAGGGTTATATCGGTTTAGTTGGTTTGATTGAACCAACTAACCAACCGAACCAGGACTGAACCAGACTTAAAATCCTGGTTCGGTCGCCTTGGTTTACCCAGGCGCTCGCCTGAAGCGCCCAGCGCCTGGGCTCGGGCGAGCGCCCAGGCGGCGCCTGTTTGAAGTGCGTCGCCTGGGAGATTAGCGAGGCGCTCGGGCCTCGCCTCGCCTCGCCCGAGCGCCTTTTTCAATCACTGTTTTCTCTATTATCTTTCTGTATTCTTTCTTTTCTTTTCTTTTTCCCTTCTATTCTATTAAAAAACAGAACTCCCTCTACTAGTAAAAAACTCGTCCTATATCAAATTTAATATTCAAATCAAGATGTTCCAAATCAAATTTGGTATTAGAGTCAAGGTGTACTATATTATACTTTAGTATAAATTCTATATAGGTTCTTCAATAGATTAATTGAAATAGGGACCACCAACAATGTTATGAATCAAAATTGCTATATGTTGTTTAACCTAGATAAATGCCAATTTGCTATATGATCGGTATCTTAATCCATGATCAGAACATCTATTATCGAAGTTCTTAGTGAATGCCACCACCTTATTGCCTCCTTTGTTTTCAGTTTGGTTATTAGATAGAAAATCAAAGTTTATCGAATTAACCATGATGTGATGTGACTATAGTGACTAAGGTCCCATCAATCTTTGAAATTTTTTCTTGCAAAAAATTCAGTAATATATTTGTCAACAAGATTTGAATAAGAGAAGAATAAAACAACCATAAATCATGTGCACTAGCACGTCAAAGCAAAAAAATGTCCCATAAGGAGGTTTGGTTGTTTCCTGTAACACTATGTTATATACACTTCAACTGATTTTTCAACAGTAATGGTACAACATTTTTTGCTCAACTCCACTACACTCAACTCCAGGACTTATTTAATTATCTGGTGTCATAAGCTGGTCTGATGGGATAACCGATCCAATCTTGTTGAGCATGAATCGCTGGCCTATAATGTTTAAGCCCAAACTAATGGTACTACACCCATTAGATACCTGTTGATTTTAACCAAAGTCTTATGATCTAACATTAACAAATCATCAAGCAACAAAATCTATCTTGCATCATAATCAGATAAAACACTTCCTCTGGTCCTGAATATCTTCATACTTTATAGTATTTCAAGTTTATTTGATAACTTGATAGCATTTTTGTTCTTTTTAATTGAGTTTAGAAGGTTCCAACAATCTTCTTAATCAATATGATATTTATCGAAGTTTCCATTACTACCACTTCTACAAAACCAAGTACATTTATTCTTAGCCCAGTACAATAAATAACAAGTCATATTGTCCCAAATAGTTGGGATTGGCTACATGGATCTTTATCCTACTGTTAAGCTCTAAGTAGGACATATTATCATTGAAACTAGTTACGTCAAAGTACCATCAGCAGTCTACAGAAACTATTCCCTACTCATCTAATGTCTCGATGTTCCTATTACCTTTATCTAACCTAAAACTTGCAGTTCTAGCTAACCAGCATTGAATCCACTGAATCCTACATACTGATCTAGTCCATTGCATGGTCCTCTTAACTTCTCACTATTGCGTATATGAGATTAAAACTGCAATTATCCTCAGAATACCCAAAATTGTTACAGTGAGAACAACTAAAAGGCACCCATTCGTAATTTATATTTCTCACACAAAAAAGACTATTATAGTCATCAAGTTCACAACCACGGCTGGTTGAATTCTTAATTTGAACACATTCTGGAATATGGAACTTTCTTGCTTCTAGGTGTAGTTGATCTGCAAATAAAGGAACACCAACTACTAAGCACTTTAGTAGTCCAAGAATGCAACTTCAATCAAGGGAGCCATAGATGTAGCACTTCATCACTTTAAGTTCTTAAGAAAACCTAAGAACTCAGTTCTTGTTTCACCTATTTATTTCATTTGTTCAACACACCTAAAAAACCTCCTAGTTTCATCTATTTCTTAGACATTTTCAAATAGATAGATAGATATGGAGTGATAAATAAGCCTCAAATTATATTATGTGGTTAATTTTATAAAAATAAAAAGTTATCTTTTAGGTTGAAAAGAACAACAAAAAATTTTCTATCAAGAACAATCATCTATAGGTAATATATTTTCTGCTTCATGAGATTCAGACAGATAAATCTTGTTTCACAAGTACTTCATAGATATAGAATTTAACAAATAAATACGCTTCTAAAAGTAGGGAGAATACATTGTAGTAGAACTAGAAAAACATAGCTTCACAGAAATCTATTATCGTCCCAGTATCCTGATTCTACTTTTTCCCTTCTTTTTCCTTTTTTTTTTCCAGTTTTAGTGCCTCTCCCTTCCTAAACCTACGATAATAACAACCACACTCCACGGTTATCAATACAAGAAACTAATCATCAGTCTTCAAGTTTTTGTGAAGCATCAAATGCTGTGGAGTAAAAACATTAACAATTGATTTCTCTGATCAAATACAATGGTGCCCAATCCCAATTTATTGTAAATAGCAATAAATGTGGTATTAAAAACATTAAACCCTAAATTTCAAGTATAGCCAAATATAATCGTTCAGGCATAGAAATTTACCAATATATTCTTTCAAAATAATTTGCATCAAGAAGCATAAATTTGAATGTCAAACACATTACTAACACTAAAACAAAATGAAAGGGATTGATGACATACCAGGGTGTCATCAAGGGTGGCAATTAGGATGAACTTGCCATTAGGGGAGAACTTGGAGAAGGACACAGCGGGGGTCTTGTCATCGATGAGCACCTTCAGGCACGCCCCGGAATCGGCGTCCCAGATCTTGCAAGACCCATCGTGGCTGGCCGACACGATGATGGAGCCGTCCCTGATGAAATGAACGGAGGTCACGGGCTCGTCGTGCGCCTCGATCGTCTTGATGCACTTGCCGCTCTTGACGTCCCAGATCCGCACAGTCTGGTCGAAGGAACCGGACGCGATGCGGTCCGAAGGAGGGTTGAAGTCGGCGCAGAAGACGAAGGAGATGTGGCCGCGGAAGGTCCGGACGCAGCCGTTGGAGGGTTGGTGGACGTCCCAGACGCGGAGGGTGCGGTCGTCAGAGGCGGAGCAGACGTAGTGGGAGTCGGAGGACCAGGCGAGGTCGGAGATGCCCTCGGAGTGGCCGGAGAAGGTCGCGACGGTACCGAATGTGTCGGAGGCCCACACGATGACGGTCTTGTCGAGCGACGCCGACGCCAGATAGAGGCCATCGTTGGAGAACTTGACGCACGAGACGGCGCGCCTGTGGTCGGTCAGCGTGCGCGAGAGGCGGTACGGCCGGTAGGGAGATGCCGGCGCCGCCTGCGCGGGACCGGGGGTGGACATGGGAACGAACCCCGATTGTGGTTTGCGGAGTTGGGGTTCGGTCGGTCGGGCTTTTATTTGTAGTAGTCTTTAACTTTCACTTGAAATAATATTAAAAAAAATAGATTAATTATATATTAACCTTTCTAATTAGTTTTTAGATTACAAAAGTAAAATATTTAATCTCAATAATTTTTTTATTTTTAATTATCTATAAATCTTTTTAATCCTATTTTAAAACTTTAATGTTTTTTTTTGTAAGTATAGAGATCTAATCTTTAAAAATATAAAAATCAAAATATTAATGATAGCTAATTATAAGAGATAATATTTAATTAATCTTAAATATATGATTAGGTATATGATATACAATCATGTCACATAAGCATTATTTTGATGAACATTTCGGACAACCTGCAAATATGTCAACAATTTGGAGGACATCATAATTGATATTATTGTCAATAATATCAATAATTATATGGCGTAAACTAAATATTATGCCTATGCATAGGTCTGCAGTTGAAATGCTACAAAGCAAGGATTAATCTTTAAGAATTTTTGTTTCTTTTTGAGAGTTTAAAGAGAAATTTTTTGGCCATCGTTGACTCGAGAGTGAGACAAGAAGATGGGAAAGCTTGGGCAGATTAGGGAAGAAGATAAGAGGATGAGATGAGATGTGTTTGGAAATCACATGCCATCAATTTAATTAGTCCATATAAGAGAGAGAGATAGAGAGAGAGAGAGAGTTTATTTGATGCTAAACTTGGATCTCCAGACTCCACTTGTACATCTCCTTCTCCGGCACCGGCAAGTTGATGGTCAGCAGCCCAGTCTCCTCCTCGTAGACGAACTCCACGTCCGTGGAATCCAGGGTGCATTTGAGAGGCCGCTGGGACGAGTACGCCCCGAGACGGCCGCAGCCGCGCAGCCGGAGGACCACCCTCGCGGTGCTCCCTCGGTTCTCGCCAAGGGCGCTGTCGTTGTCTCCGTCCACCGCGTCGGCCGACGTGACCTGCACGCCGAAGTGCTCCACCGCTCCACCGGCGTTGAACATGTCCAGCAGACCGATCGGCGCGAATGATATGTTTGGGGCGATGTTCTGCGCATGCATGCACGCACAAGGAGTATGGAGATGACCCCTCGCTGCGAGGTGTAGTGAAGGATTGAAGGAGGGATCGAGTTATGTACCACGAGAGGACAGACATGGAAGACCTCGTACTCGAGAATCTTGAGAGTCACCGGCAGCGCTGCGCCTTTTGGCAGCCGAATCAGCTCGCCTGAGAAATGCAAGAGAAAGAAATAGCACTACGGATCGAGCATATCTTTCGATGCTATTAAGCGAAGAGCAGAAAACAGAATGAGCGACGCAAACCTGATTTGAAGGCATAGACGACAGCTTGGCCGTCCCAGTCGGGGCCGGCGAGTTGGGCGATTGTGTCGACATCTGTGGCAGCGACGGCGCCGGTGAGCGTCCCGGGGGTAGCATCGTGCACGCATGTCTTCTTGGCGAGCTTGCACCAGCCGGCGCCCTGGCAATTGAAGACACCCACCACGCCAGAGCACTTGTTGACGTTCCATATCTTGAGCAAGCTGCACGGGCGAGATGTGTCAAGCGTCGTCTCTGTAGCTCGTCACTTCACGTGGAATAGGGAAGGAAGGAAGAGAACACCGACCTGGTGCCGTCACGGGCTGGGTCGCAGAAGAGGCAGTCGCGTGTTGGGCGGCCGGGGAGCTGGGCGCGCAGGATGGAGCCGTCGGGCAAGACTAGCTTGTGCAGTAGCTCGAAGTTATGGTTTCCCGGTTTGTCACTGAAAGCGAAGAGGATCAACTCGGCGCTAAGCTTTAATTTCAAGAGAGGGAACTGCAGCAAGGACCGATCGCAGCTGCCTACCTGACATAGATGGGACAGCCGCCAACAGCTCGAGCAGCGCCATGGTACTCTGCTGCTGGGTGGAGACTCTGTGCAGAGGAAACAAAGATGCTCGTCTCAGCAGAACTCATTGGTACACAGTTTTCATGGCAGAACAGATTCTTCTACTTACATGGAACATATCCCAGTCGGGCTGCATGAATTCCCCCAGGAAGAGGGTGTTGTAGGCCACGGAGGAGATGTGGATGGTGTGCGACGCCGGGTCCCTCGGATAGAAGTCGTCGGATGCCCTCACCACCGCCGTCTGCTTCCCGCTGCACCGACCAAACCAAGTTGGTAACACAAATACAAGCATTGGTGTCATCAACGGGCAGCAGCAGAGAGAGTTAGAGGCGTTGCCTGTAGAGGCCGTCGGTGTTGTGGCACATGCAGGAGATGCAGCCGTTGTCGGGGAAGTTGCGGGCGACGGAAGCCTCGAGGGCCTGGTGGTAGGCGCGGGTGAGGGAGACGCGGCCACCGTGGCCGGCCCCCAACGTCTCGATGATGTTCTGGACGTCCACCTTGACGCCGTCGACGCCGCAGGACGACAAGTAGGCGTGCAGCTCGTTGTAAAAGCTGAAGACCTTCTTGGGGTGGACGAGGCCCAGCCCGTGAACGGAGAGGCTGTCCATGGCGATGTCCGGCTGGTTGCCCATCACCCCCGGCGACTGCACCGGGTAGGCCAGCGCGCTCTCGTAGTGTTCCATCCCCTCCGCCGCCGGCTTCACCCCGCCCCAGTACCCGGCCATTGCATGCCACACATACACATACCTGAAGCACACAGTTCTGTTACTAAATCGTCATCAACATCAACAAAGGAGGATTCGAAGAGCACCCACTTGACATTGCGGTGTTTCTTGGCTTCATCGACGACCAGCTTGAGGCCACTGCACTGGTCGATCTCCCCATCTTTTCGTTGGAATTTGACGTTCTCCTTGATCCCCGTGAGCCTGCTGGCGAACCTGGTCAACAGCGACGTACATTTACCACGCCACCGCCAAAGAACCACTCCGTTAGGGACAGACCCCAAAAAAAGATCTTGGTTTACCCGCCTCGCTCCTCTGCCTTGTGATTGGTGACGACGGTGGCCGCCACTTCGTCCTCCAATCACATGGAAGCTAGAGGGCAGGATAAGCGGGACCCACATGTGGGGTCGAATAAAAATACGACGAAGAAAGAGGCTCCCGATTCCTACTGTGCTCCTTCCTGGACGACGCCCGCCGTTTGATCCCTCACCTCGGTGCCGATCTGCTGCCACCCGTCGTCAATGATGAGGAAGCGCGGTGGAGCACCGCCCTCGGACAAGCTGCAGAATCACGGGGGAGGAAAGGTTTCGATCGATTCACGGCCACCAAATGGGCTGTCTGGCGAAGAAACAGAGAGAAAGTTCACCTCTGCAAGCCTTGGTCCACACCTTCGGCCGTAACGTCGGTGTAGAAGGCGTCCCATGTGCACCACCCGAACCAGTCCAGGAATGAAGGCAGCTGCGTTAATTCCCATCAGTCAAAAGAAGGCTACATAAGACGCCCGGACAAAGACAAGTGGGAGTTTTCCCGTCACGGGAATTGCCGTTTTACCTTCTTCTTCTCACGGTGGTGGAAAGTCTGCAGGTGCTTTTCCGCCGCCCTGTTCGATGCATTTTAACCACAGCAGTTTGATTAGTAGAAAGAAGACGGAAACCTCTTTTAACCACCGAATTAACAAGCACGGCGCACTTGACCGCCTGGCTGATGACCTCGAACGGGTCGGCGCCCGCATGCATGTAGACTGCGTGCATCCCCTGCTTCGTCTGCACTGTTTTGTCTCCTGCACGAACAAAAAAGCGAACCAGAAACTCAGACCAGCAGCAGATATTTGACTGGCTTTCCCGTTGAATTTGTCTGCTTACCGCTCTCCAGACATATCTCGATCTCGTCCTTGTCGTTCCCCTGCAGGGCAGCACGGAATTGGCCCTCGAGGAGAGGAAGGAAGACGGTGTAGACGGTGGATGACGCCTCCTCCTGGCTGGCCGAGCCGTCGGCCTCCACCAGCAGGAACTGCGTCTCCAGCGGCACGTCCCGGCCGCAGGTGCCCATCCGCTGCGTCATCCACCACAGCTTGAACCGGAAACAGCACATGAACTTGACCCCCCTGGTGAACGATCGACCGCACCGGCGACGTTAATCTCCTTACACGAAGGTGGATTTGAGAAGCTGTGACTTACCGAAGGGTGCCCATGGGGAAGACATGGAGGCTCTTGCTTTCCGAGGCCGTGGCGCCGATGAAGGCCCCGGCTATGAGGCCGGCGCCGTTGCCGTTGGTGAGCACGATGTTGTCCGGGACGCCGGTGAGGATGGTCTTCCCTTGGACCACCAGGTTTCCGTCGATGATCGTGATCCCCGGCGTCACTGTCATCTTCTTCTTCTTCTTCTTCTTTGAGGTAGGTCTCTCGAGGAGGAGGGAAGGCAGCAACAAGGGATAGATGAGGTGAAGGAGATGGAAGGGAAGCGAACCGACCTCCTCACACTCGACCGCGACGCACGCTCACGAGGTGTGGAGGAGAAGGCAGCAGAGGGAGTGCATTATATGCTCTCCCGTCGCCGACCGAGATCGAACCGCCGCCGCAAATCCTTCGACGCGTGGCTTTGTCGTATTGCCGTGGAATCAAGATACTTTGCGGGGTGTCCGATCGAAGAGTTTGGTTCGCTGCGAGTAAACGCTTTGAGATGCTGCGGCCGTCACTGCGATGCCGCCGTGTGCTTGCACCGAGCTCAGCTTGGCATGCTGTGAAAGTTACAGCCCAAGGCAGCAGTAATAGTTGGACGGCTGCGTCACGTCATTAGCGGCACAGCTGTCCTCAATTATGACACGGTTGCAGGTGAAGGTGTACAACAATGCATGACTGCTGCCATTATTTTTGTGCCTCCCGCAGCTACGTGGTATGTCTGCCTCCGTCTTTGTTTATGGGCAGGTCTGAGTCACCGCCAAGTCAGTGACGGGACTAACCGCTGGATTATGGCACGTGGTGGACGCGCGTCGAGTCAGAGGCCGTGATCTCTTTTAGATTCAACGGCTGATTCATCTAAAACTGATGACTTAGGAATCGCTTTTAATTCTGATTGTTATTAAATAATGATCGATATTTGAATGTTGTTATATAATTGACATCTTGATTAATTCAATGAGACTAAGATATATATATTCAGAATTATCTAAGAAATTTTTGAGATAAAAATATCGAGTTCTTAAAGTGTCACTTATATGAAGATCGAGATCGAAAAAGGTTTTTTATTCAATCTCTTCAATACCCAAGTTAGTAACCCGAGGTGAGTGAATGTGTTCACGAGTAGTGAATAAAAATAATCACGTTGACTATGTTCAAAGTTTGCACTTATACCTAGTAGTGAAGGGATATAATATTTTATAAAATATTTTTCAAGCGAGCAGCATTTAACCACCTCTAACAACCTCAGTTTAACCTTATTTATGTAGGCAACAATGGTGAAGATAGCTTATAATTGCTTGCTTTGGACCCATGTCCACATGGGTAGATTAGTAAGAGGTAACTTTTATCTCTTTTTTCTAAGTTGGATGTCACACGAAAAACACATGTTAGATAGTGAATGATTGACGATATCCTTCTTATCATCCCCCCCCCCCTCATAAAGTTGTGCTTTCAAGGGCTCTCGCAACACGAACCCAAAGTGCGACATTTGGTTCATCCAACACTTAATATTATACTTCTTCAATTGATTCTCCAATTTTGCGCATCGAGCAAATACTGACGGTGATCGGGGATGCTCAACCTACTCCTTGAATCATTGACTTCCATGTAATGGGCGAATGCCGATGAGGTCGGGGATGCCCAACTTCCATGTGTCGGGCGAATCATCAATAGGGATCAAGGAAGCCTGACCTCCGTGCATTGGGTGAATAATTAATAAGGGTCGAGGATGCCCAACCTATGCCTTGAATCGCTAACCTTCAAGCACCAACCTCCAAGGTTTACTGATGCTTAACCTCCACACATCGAGTGAACACCAATGAAGGTCAAGGAATACCAATGGAGGTTAGGGATGCTTAGGAATCGAACATTAGATGAACATCAATGGAATCGAGAACTCTCGACCTCCATGCATCAAGCGAACACCAATGGGGGTTAAGGATGCTTGGCCTACTCCCGACTTGTGCCTTGAATCGTTGACCTCCAAGTGCTAACTTTTGAGGGTTACGGATGCTCAATCTCCACCCATCGGGCGAATGCCAACGAGTGCTATGGATGCCCAACTTCCACGCATCGAGTGAACGCCAATGGGGGTCGGGAATGCCCAGCCTCCCCGTATCTACCAAATAATCAATGGGGGTTTGGGTTGCCCAACCTCCATGCGTCGAGCGAATACTAACGAGGGTCAGGGATCAATCTATTCCTAACTTGTGTCTTGAATTGCCAACCTCCAAAGGTCGAGGATGCTAGACCTCCACGCATCAAGCAAACACTAACGAGGGTTGGGGATGCCCGACCTTCATACATTGTCCTACATCAACACCAAGCTGATAGCTAGGTTGGTGACAGTGAGGTAGAGACATAGAATTTAGCCTAAGGTAAAGAAAGTTAGTTGTAACAACTTATCGAGGTGGCCCCTCAACTTCTTGAATGTATCTTGTCACTCTTCGGTCTATAGAAAACCCTTAGAATTCTTCAATGCCTAAAAGAAAAGTGACCTTATCAACCAATTAACTATTAAGCCTCTCTTACCAACTAATGTGAGTGCATATCTAATATGACTTGTATCTTTTCGGGGTTTGTATCTATTCCTTTTTTATGAATGATAAATCGGAGGAACTTCCTCAAGTTAACTCCAAAGATGCACTTGGTTGGATTGAGGTAGATGCTAAACTATTGTATAACTTAAAATGTCTCAGCCAAATTTGTTATGAGTCAATCATCTTGCTCTTCACTATTATGTCATCCATATAAGTTTCAACATTTCTCTTAGCCCGATGCTTAAATATTTTGTTCATCATCCTTTGGTATATACTTTTATATTTTTTAACCGAATGACATGACTTGGTAGCAATATGTTCTTAATTTATGACGAAGGAGGTATGTTCTTAATTCTCAATGTCATTATGATTTGGTTATATTATAAGCATGTATATATAAATGTGAGGAACTTATGATCCGAGATATTATCAACCAACTAGTCAATCCAAGAAAGCGGGTAGTTGTCATTTGGGTATGCTCTATTGAGATCGGTATATTTAACATATATCATCCAATTTTTATTAGATTTTTTAATGAGTACAATTTTTATTCTTGATAATGAATCATGCTCATAATAGCTAGTCTACCTTCTCAATAATTATTTACTAACAGTCGGAAGTAAACTTATGAGGTCTTTGCTTTATTGGTCATGCCTCAAGGAAAATGTTCAGGTGATATTGAGCTATGTTAGGGTTGATTTCCCGGCATGTCTCTCGGTGATAATGCGAATACCTTAATATTCTTATGGAGAAAGTTAATTAGCTACACCTGCCTCTCCTCAAGAAGGGTTGCCCCAACCTCAATAGTTCGGTAAGGTCAAGTTTTATCTAGGGTGCTTTAATCAGCGACTCCATCGGCTCATGGATGTGGGATGGACTTGGCTATATCTCAAGGGTCCATAGGTGGTGCCTTAGGTCAGGCCTTCTTTTGTATAAAGGTTACCATCATGTAGCACTGTGTGACTCCCTTGGGTTACTTTTTAACTCTTCAATATCGACCCTCATTAAGAATTTCATCACCAAATGGTAAGTTAACACCACCGCCCTCAATTTGTATAGTGTGAATCAGCCTACGATCATGTTATCCCCTATAGGGATATCCACCATCATAAACTTAGTCAATATTATTATGGAACAAGGCTCATCTCCGAATATGATATGTAGATTCATATTTTCAAGAGGCAAGATAGAATCACTAATGAACCATGTTAACGAAGAAGTCAATAAGATAAAGGTCGTTAATTGACAATATAAGTTTTTAGAAAGTATCAAAGTAAAGGATATCAATAGAGCTACCTATGTCGATCATGATTCTCTTCATCCGAGTGTTGATCATCCTCATAAAGACTACTAGCGCATCGCCATGATTCAAGTTGAGGTATTCTCCTCTGTTATGATGATCTCGGGGTCAAGGTTAATTAAGGTCGCTCCTGCTTCAACTTCTTGCGTGACTCATGCTCGCTCGAGATCATTGCCTCGATGACAATGTATTGATTGGTTTTTTGAGGTATCTTTGGTATATTCATTGGTGGTCTTTCTATCAATGACTAAAAGAGACAAAAGAGCCTAAGCCCTATCATGAAGATATATATTATAAGTGATGGGTGAGCATCTACTATGCCTCAGATCTTATTGGTGAATCATACGATAAAGTTTATGAGTGTTTTTTTCTCTACCTACTTTAGTTTGAGGAGTATTATCACTAAAGATTGAGGGTGTATGTCTCGATGAAGTGAAGTTTGAACTCTCTCGTTAGTGGATGGAAAAAGCAAATAGAAAGTGGCTATAAGCAAATGTACCATTCTTGTGCTAGGCCTTTTAACATAATAAAAAATGTGTGACACATCAGAGAGCTCAAGGTGTCATATAATGACACCAAAGTGTGGAAAACTATAATATGCACCATTAAATCAACACTACCATCAAACATTTCTAAAGATGCAAGACAAAAGTTTGTTGGAATCGGTTCCTCTTAAATCTTTTTAGTGAACAACTGTTGACCTGAAGTCCTCTTTTGATCGTTGGAGTTCTCATCACGTCTCCTCAAAATATCAATCCATTTGTCTTAATTGGATCCATAGAGAATCCTCCATTGAGTTTATTAATTAGGCCTTAGATTTAGGTGGGGCAGATTGAGGGTGGTATAATTTGTTGAATTCCATGGTCAGGGAGTGAAGTGCCCCCTCAGACGATGGTTTGATAGGCTTCGGACGTTCTTGAGATGTCGACACTATGTTGGATTGAGGAATCTCAATGGGTGCTAGTGGCGATGGAGCTAAGGACTACAACTGAGTTGGCGGCATCGTCTATTAGAATAACTTGGGCAATAATGAAGTGATGGCTTGTATCATACTTGTTAGTATTTATACTTACTGAATGAGGTTCAATAACTTGATAGGGATGAGTAGATGGCTGGGGGCTACCCCTAAGGGTGTTTGTATCATGCTTGTTAGTATCTATACTTATTGAGTAAGATTTAAGAACTCGACAACGATAAATAGATGGCTCAGGGCTGTCCCCAAGGGTGAGCGTCTTGAGTCATTGAATATGTGCCAGTATCATATCGATGTCTGTACCTAGGTGGATGCACTAATATACGAAAGGGTGGGTGCTACCCTCCTGGATGAAAGTGTTATAAGTCGAGGGCAAAGCCTCTTTGCTCGAGTAATCATTGAGAGATTCAGTAAGCAGACATTCCTATGGCATCAGACCCTTCATCTAATGTCAAAAATATTATGAAAAAATATCACTAACATCTTGGTTAATCTAACATAGTACATACCCATGCGTGCAGAGTTGTCCGAGGTGCCTCCAAGGTGAAAACGTCAAGCTCTTAGGATGCTACTTGTATGAAAATCGAGGTCATGAGAGATTTACTAATATAGTTATTTCGACTCCTAAGTTAGTCACCCGAAATATGTAAATATATTCGTAAGTGGTGAAAAATAAATGATCCTTTTCACTACGTTAAAAGTTAGTTATTAAAAGTTAGCTCTTATATCTAATAGTGAATGGATAAAATATTTCATTAAATATTCTTAGTTGGAATAATATTTAAGCATCTATAACAATGTTAGTTTAGCATTTTATCTATGTAAACAAGAGTAAAAATAACATAATTATTTACTTTGGACCCATATCCACATGGGCGGATCTATGAGAGATAGATTTTAATTTTTTTTCTTTTAACCTAGATATTACACGAAACATACATATCATATGATAAATTATTAATGGTATCCTCCTATTAGATGTTATATGGTTTCATTAATTTAGACACTTGTGAAGTTACCATGTCGTTTTTCATCTCCATCACGTACTTAAATAAAAAAAAGGATTGTAAAAATTGACAAAAATAACTCTCCCGTGCTTAAATTAGATATCATTATATCATAGAAAAACGAGCTACCTAAGATTACGATAAAAGAAGATAGAGAGAGATGATATCCGTTTCTCCCCTTAGTGGGAATGAGAATTCTTTTAGAGAATCGATACCTTCTTTTTCTTTCTTTCTTTTTTTCCCTTCCTTTGCTCTTGGTGTACTGATAAGTGATAAGTAAGAATCGAGGAGAGGGAGAGGGAGAGGAAGGTAGACTTTGGAGGGTGCTTGAGAGAGAGGCCCGGTGGAGAGAGACAAGGATATAACTTTCTTATACACAGGCAAGCGAAGCACAGTGTCAAGGGAATCATGACATGTAGTCATGGAGAGTTCTGGATAGCTCAACTGTGTTAAGAATCTTAATCATCAAATGAGTGTCTTTCACTGCAAAGTGTGAGCAAGAAAGATCGATCACATAACTCGAACCTCTATCGATCAAATCATCAAAGAATACTCTTACCGTCACCTTAAAGCTCATCCTTTCTTCTGTGTCGCCATCATGTCTTTATTCTGATGCTCCTTTCATGAATTAGACTCGGCTAATTAATGAGATGACGAGGGTGTTTTATTGATCTCAATCGGACAGGTGTGTGGAGAGAAATGTCTCGAATCACATTGTGGTCTTTCTTTAATCCCTGCGAGCATTTCTTGTCGGAGTTTCATGCCCTTCATCGAACAATATCTTGCTTGTTCTTAACCAGTGCTTGAAGGCATCGAAGGCCAACTGTGATGACCTCCTTCTCTTAGATGCTGCGATGTGTTGTATCTGTAAGTTGCGGGACTTAGTGGGAATCTCTGACGATGTTGTTCTTGTGATTTGCTGTGAGGAATGTGGCCACACTGTTGATGATGATGTGACACCAATTGCAATCGTCAACTTCTGGATGTAATCAACCAGTAGATTTGATCCACTTTGATGTTCTTGGCACTAACTTGTTTGTAAGAATGAAATCTTTTCTGGCTTACCTTAATTGTTTGATTCAATAAGGTCCTATAAAGTAAATAGATGTTACAATCCAAAGAAAAAAGTTGTCATAGTTGAATTATATAAATCTCATCCCATTCATTTTATCTTATTTGAAAAAGAATAAATAAAAAAATTAAATGAATTTAGTGCACTGTGTTTGCCGTCAATGCGACTCGAGAAGGATCGATATATATGTAGTGTAATTAAGGTTTGCAATTAGATTGGAGCTCATCGTTCCACCAACATTCTAAGGAGCTATTTTTTCTTCAAAGAAAGCAAAAATTATAATTATGAAGTCACAGAAATATATTAATGTTTATTTTTGTTTTTTCAACTGTTCTATCATAGCTACTCAAACAATTTTGATAGACATCTTGACCAGCTAATATCTGCTTAGAATCTAACAGCACTCCATGATAAAGCAGAATCTTCATCTTCACTGTTCTGTGATGGGTTTTTAAGGATCCAAATCACAGCTCTGTGTGGATAGGATCGTGAGTTTGCACCTGGTTGTCTTCCTCGACTCCACCGCAGCTGGAGGACTTGAGGCAATCTGCCTTAGGTTGCACGATCCCATAGTCGAATCCCATCGCACAGTTGCAGAAGGTTTCTGCTGTGCCATTTTCCGTCTCTAGGTTGATGTTGTTCAGAACAATGTTGCTGCATGGTACGCTGTCGCTGCAAGCAAATTTCATAGCTTTAGGAGTCCTGGACGTCCCGCTTATATTCCTGTAGATGACTTGGCTTATCTTCACTGCTGATGTCTGAAAAATAATGAGCACAAAAAACAAAGCAACCTGAATAGCTTATCTTAAAAATTTTTACTCAACAAGAGAAGATCACTGGATTGAAGGATAAATAAACTTTGTAGCAACCATCCTAGTTACCAAATCATCTCAACTAAATGTTCTTTGTTGAAGTTTTAGAGAATTTGGTACTCAGCAACTGAATTGGTTTTCATGATAAGGATGTTGCTATTCGAAAGATTTTGCTAATTAGACCAGCCCATCAACCATACAAGGGCAAAGTATAGAATAATGGAAATGCTTAGGCTGCCAAAACCACAATTGCATTCTGCAAGATTAGTACATGATGTTGATACCTTAGTAAGCATACTTAAAGACTTATCCTGTAATCACAAATTAGAATTATAACCTTGTTTAGTAGCTTTTCTTGCAGATAGATCTTCGTTATCATAATTTCTAGACTACTAGGAACGGTACAACCACTGGAAAAATTAGTTTGCCTTTCTACCATCACATTTTTTTACCCATTTTTCTAATATACATTAGCCCATCCTAAAGCTGAAGCTGTAATTGCAAGCAATCAGGTACATAAACATCAGTTATGTTCTCTGTATCTTAATGAAACAAAGTAGTCAACTGAAATGACTTTCTCACCTGGTTCTTGCAACTTTTTGGGGAATCACAGTAGAACTGGTCTATGATGATTGGATTCTTGACATCATTCATCTGCACATTCTCAAAGCGCACTGACTTAACATATCCTGAGCCCCCCTGTTCAGCAATTTGAGATCATAGGCAATTAACCATGCATATAATATGTGGTAATGGTCAAATCCTATAATGAGAGTTTCCATTCCATGGAGGCCAAAAGCATATAAGATATCAAGCATATGCCTGCATAGTACTTACTTGCCACGTCTTGATTCTCAGTCCATTTTCAGTGCCAGTGAGTGTAGCCGTGTCCAAGACAACACCTGTAACTATTGCTGTTGAATTGTCCTTCCCTAGGCTCCCTATGCTAACATCCATTTCCAACAAAAAGGAATCATGTCATTATTCTAAACTTGCAGGTTACATTTTCATTCAAAGCTTTTTTATATATTTTGAGCCTAATACTTAGTGGTACCTGATTCCATGCCCTGGCCCACACTCAATGTTCTTCATCTTGATATTTGAGCTAGCGTTCACAATTGAAACACAATCATCCCCTATTTGATCAACAAAATCATTTCCTCATCAACAATTTCTTGTTTATAGCTAACCATAATCAGAGTCACTATATAAAAAAAATACATCTAGAAAGGCATATGTAATCCGGGGAAAAAACAACAACAACAAAAGTTTTCATTCAGGTTCGACAACCTTTATCCAGTCGGGGTATAAAATTAAGAAGATATTGCTCACATTGAGGCTGACACGCTGATAAGCAATCCCATGATACAATATGTGCATTGTTTGTTACTGTATGGATTTCCTAGTTATGTTTCTTCACTTAAATATCCCTATTTGGTTGTATTTACACGTGCTACAATCATGCAGGTTAACCAGAAAGTTGCTCCAGAAAGATGCAAAAATTATTAGAAAAGAGATGACTCTGATTTCTATTTTCATCAACCTGCATAACACTTTTCTGGAGAACAGACATGCATGGATACACCTTCAAAATGACATGATCCCCACATACAAGCATTTGAAAAAAAATATATCAGGCGTGTAATGTACCTGTTCCAATGTGGCAATTCTGGATAGCAACATTAGATGACTCGGTAATATGAATGCCATCTGTATTGGGGCTATCTTCTGGAGCCAATATGCGCACTCCAGATATTCGTATAGCATCTGACCGAGATATTGTGAAGTGCATCTGCTGAGCAGACTGTACAGTGAGACCTTTTACCCTTATTGCAGAGCTCGAATCGATTGTAAGTGCCTGCAATAATTGGTCATTGTAACTATCGGCGCTTGTGTTAATATTTTTTAATTGTCTTTGGTAGATATGTAGGTGCTATTGATGAATTCTTATTCAGTAATTTTCATGATTCAAATTTCCTACAGCATCATATAGTTTAAAATGTTGATTGGTATGATAGATGATGCAAGGTTATAAAAGTTCAGAATTTTTTCTTTCAATTTCTTGCTTGAAAGGAAGTCTTGAAATTAATATTATTCATACACTCGAGTTACTATCATAACTACATACTAGTAACATATTTGATGTATGCCAGACTATAACTATATCCATCCTAAACCCAACTCGTATCATTCATCACACATCCACATATCTACTGAAACATACATATTAACTTCTATCCATCCAAAGTTTGTTCCTATCCTTGTCATTGGCAAATTTTGAATCGTATGATCACATGGAATACCAATGTGGCCAAAATTTTCTTGCACCTCTTCCAAGAAAGAAAAATCATGAATTCCCCATCCCCATAGAGGTTTGTTTCTGGAATCTCTTCACTCTTGGTTACCTGAGTAACAAAGTAATCCTCTCCTTGTCCTTGGCCAATTTTGGATCATCAGATAGCACAAAGTATTAGCGTGGCCAACAATTTTTTCCACCTATTCTAACTATTTCCAGAAAGGTTTATTTCTGGAATCTCTTCACTCCTGGTTGCCTGAGTAACACAATAATCTATCACCATGAGGATCTGACCTCAAACATAAGGGTTCACTATTTGCTATGTTAAACCATGATTTAGAGACAATTTCCAATGAGTTTCATTGGAAATATCTCAACTAATGGGCCCTTGGACCACGAAAAATGATTTAATGACAACATATTTTTCCATGTATGCAGCTAAAGTCCATCCATAATAACCGTACCAAAGAAGCATGCAAGAAAATCATACCGTGGGAGCCCCTTTGCATGGCTGCAAATAAGCAAAATAAAAAAAGAGAACATGTGAGAAAGAAGCAAATAGCACAGAATAAAAGAAACATCAAGATAGATGACAAGTTATCTCTCACATTGGTTCTCATAATCTTGCATGAAGCAGCCCACCATTTGCTACCAGAGCCATCAATTATCCCTCCACCTTGGAACTTGACCCCCTTTAGCTTTGAAAAAAAGAGCCACATTCTCGGGTGTTCGAGATCCCAATCCTCGGGCTCATCTGGTGCCACTATGGTCCCACTCACCTGATTAATTCCCAAATGGACTCTTTCCTTAGAACTCATGATTGTTTTAAGGCAAATGTGTTGTATATACATTTTGTCTGCTATAATTGTAAGAAAAGCAGCAGCATACACAGGATTCTTACGTATACATTGCAATGCATAAGGTAACAAAAAAAGACAACTAGTACCTGTACAATTAGATTTTTTTGACAGGGCCCTCTGAACTTAGTGGCATTAACCTTGTAATGCCGCCGCTCAGGCACGAGAAATACTGCATTCTTCAAAGAGCAAGCTGTCTCCCAAGCATCTCGAAATGCCTGCAAGAAATTTTAGATATCAATCAAAGCCCGAACACAAGGTAGCAGAACTAACATATGCATAAAGTAAACATGATACTGGAGCAGTATTACTCCTAATTTTAACACTGTGTTCTCACTGGCTTTTTGAATCTTGAGGCTTCAATATGAAGAGCCAGTCTTGGAAGGATGGAGGTAACTTTTTTGCCAAGAGGCATCACTGTTGTCATTCACTGATCCTTAAACATTGAACCTCAAACAAAATTTACCTTTACCACTAGTACAACAAAACCTTAGACACATAGGGATGCTAATTGAGTGGGACAAATCTATCAGGCTACTGGCTGATCTGCAACATACCATACATATTCCTCTCGATTAGATACTTGCATTAAAGCTGTTGTTTTAGGGACATCTAAAAGAATTAGCATACTGAAGATTATAAATTAAACTCCCAAGTATTTTATGTATTAAGATCTATAAGATTCGTTGGATATCTACAGCCTCCATCACATTGTGACCAAATAATGGACGAAGTTGGTCTGCGTCTTGTTGAAACAATTATGTCATGTTCATGTGAAAATGATAAGAGTGTAAGCAACTTAAAGAAAAAACTTAAATACTAAGACAAATCCTAACTTACAGGAAAAAACCTCTATAAATTCAAAATGATTAAACTAAGAAACATTGCTAGATAAGTGTTTGCTTGGCATGAGGCTCAAATTGCGTTGGTTGTTGCTATCTCCAAGATTTTTTTTATCAGATCATCAGGTTAGACTTTCAACTGAAAAAGAAAATATTAATGAAAGAAAGATATTTAAAATAAAATTGTCAAGAACTGGGTGCTGTAACTGCACCTGGGTGTCATCTGCTACTCCATCGCCAACTGCGCCAAAGCTATCGACATTCACAGGAATACGTGCCACCCGTTCACTTCCCCGCATTAGAACTGAATCCATTTCATAGGAAAGTTCTCCTTTTTCCAGCTCGCTTTCTCCATCTCCATGAAACCAGAGCCGACTTTCGTCAGGAGTAAAACTCTCCTCATCACTAAAACTGACCTTTATCAACAACATGAGCAGCATCAGAAACATGAACAAGCCCGATGACTTCTCCATACACCTCGGCTAGAAATTTGATCTGTGCTGCAAGCTACCTGTTAGACGATGGGAGCTCAGGGATCCAATATAAATCAAGAAGGGAAGCAAGAAGCAAAAAGGAGGTTACTTTACAGGAAAAAGCCATTCACAAAGGAGAGCTCGTCTGTTCAGAAGAGCAATACCTTGGCTTGGCTTGGCTTCCAAGTGTAGAAGAGAAGATGGCGGCAATGGTGGTGGTGGTGGTCTCTTTCTGACTTGAAGTATAAGAGAATTAGCTGCCGACATTCCAAGTTTATGCTTTACTCCTCTTCCTCCTCCTCGTCCATCATGGAGAGGTAGTGTAGCCCATTCTGTTGTCAATGAAGGGATCGCGTTTAGAGAGGGTGGCCAGAACTGGCTACGCCTCTCACGTCATTTTGAACCGTACGTAGGTCCGTAAGCTCAGCCGCCACGGCTGGCGTCTCCCTTACTCCAGCCACCTAAGCCCCAACCGAAACAGAAGACGCGTGCTCGATCATGCCTTCACGAGAGGGGGCGGGCGGGGTCCTGCGGGAAAACGCCCACGGTAATGAACCGGAGGTGGTTGTAATCGCAGCGCTCGACCGAAGAGGAGATCGTTGAGTTCATAAATACCGCTCCTCCTCTGCGCCGCCATGGCACCGGTTGTCGGAGAGTGACACGGACAAGCGGATAAGAGCGAGGGTGGGGGTTGGGCAGGGGAACAGAGGGGGCTGCCAGAAATGAGGAATGTGAGAGAGACGGAGAAACGGCCACGAAAGGGCTTCCTACCGGAGATAGGCGGAGGAGACGGGGGAAAGTGGCGAGTTTCTTTTTACTTGCCTACCCGTGTTTGATCCAAATTAATTATATATATATATATACACACGCGAAGGTTTTATATATGGTCTAATTTTTTTAAATAACTAACGGTATGATCAGGTTCGTAATACCGTACCGTATCGATGTTTTGACCTGGGCTCGATATGAGATAGTATGGGTGTACCGAGCGGTACACACAGGTGTACAGTGCACTACTATAGTGTTATAGTCGAAACCGGTACGTACCGCTCGATAGCGAGCGATCCGCGTACCGGTAACCTATCGGATTGGTACGTATCGCCCATACCAAGCGGTACGCCTCGGTATGACATACCTTACTTAAATGATCATTTTATTCTTATAATATTTAAAGAATTTTGTAGCTTAGCCCCGGCCATATTTTCTCTCGCGCCTAGCAACCAAACTCGTTGACCCTCCACGTGATCGATCGTCGACCCTCCCCTTTTAACTCATCGTTAATTTTTCTTTCTCTAGACTCTTTCCTCGTTAATGATCATCTATGTGATGGTTACATGGGGTTAACAGACGATCTCTCCTTCTTTGTATACGGATTACAATCTATCATAATGAAAGTTAACAAGTGAGGCAACCAGACATGAAATAGAGGAGGGTAATCAACGAGGACAAAAGCACAATTAAGTGTAAGCGAATATACAAATAAGTATGGGACGATGAAGGGTAGTGATCCAAATGGACAAAATGATCATTTCTATAAAAAAATTTCTATAAAAAAATTTCTATAAAAAAATTTCTATAAAAAAATTTCTATAAAAAAATTTCTATAAAAAAATTTCTATAAAAAAATTTCTATAAAAAAATTTCTATAAAAAAATTTCTATAAAAAAATTTCTATAAAAAAATTTCTATAAAAAAATTTCTATAAAAAAATTTCTATAAAAAAATTTCTATAAAAAAATTTCTATAAAAAAATTTCTATAAAAAAATTTCTATAAAAAAATTTCTATAAAAAAATTTCTATAAAAAAATTTCAAACTTAGAACGTTTTATGAGATTAAAAAATAGTTTATAATATTTTCAAAGTTCTAACACTACAAACTTAGAATAATTTTTTATAATATTAAAAAATTTCAAACTTAGAACATTAAAAAATGGTTATTTACGTTTATTTACGAGGCGATAATTTAAAAGTAATAAATTTTTTTAAATAAAATTTATAAAAAAATATTTTTTAAAAATATTATTTTTTAAAGTTTTTTCCAAGAGGTACTTTCATTTTTGGTATTTTTCTTTCGTGCTCCCTATTTGAGTTAATCCTCAAAATATCATTGAAAAGACAATCCATCTATCCACTCTCTTTTTTTCTCTTTTCCTATAGAGTGTTTTTATGGTATGAATGAAACCAAAGTAACTAAACACTACAAACATAATTATTTTTTAGTTAAAATATCTACTTACTATTTTTTTAGAAATATATAATTTGTTAGCAGCTATCTTAAGTTTATTGAGATTTGTTGTCAACAAAGATTGACAAACAAAAGTATGTCATAATGTTGACTTACATGCCCAGCTGCAATGTTTTCTGATATTTTCACAAAATCACTATAAGTCAGTATAAGAAAACTTTAATCAAAGAAGAAAGAATTAAAATATAATACAAACTAATTTATCAACCTTTGTTGAATATATTCTTATTGGTTTATGAATAAAAACATGTTAAAGAAAACCTTTGCTTATATGGCAATTATAATGTTCTTCTTTTGGTAAAATTACATTGTCACCACACCTCCACAATAACACTCATAAAAAAACTGTAGACATATATAAAGACATTGTAGTGGACGAAGAAGGATTCAAAATCTAACACAAATTAACTTATATCAACTTTGGTTAGATTTTAAACGGATATAATTTACTTTGTTTAAGTGTTTTTGATTTATTTATAATTAAAATATTATGACTTCAATGGAAATATATTATAACTTTGTCATGTCATCATATATATATATATATATATATATATATATATGTATGTATGTATATGTATATGTATATATGTATGCAAATATAATCATATAAATAGCATCTAATTTTGTAGTTTAACTTCAATTATAGAGCAATGTGGAAGGTTGAACTTTTGGCTATAAAGTTAAAATTGAGCATGTGATACAAATGAAAATACAAAATTAAAAGTGGGATTTATACTGACATTATAATCAAGCTTCTAAATAAGGAGGAGCCTCTACCATGATATATAATAAAATATTAATTTATGGAATGTAAATATGATCATATTGTTGTGAGGATAATCATAGTGTAAACTTGCTAAGTTTGCTCAAGAGGTTCCCTCAAAAAATTTCATTGTTTTTTTAATTTTTTTTACTATTTTCTATAATCTTAAAATTATAAGTTTTTAATATTTAAATAAACATAAATATTTCTCTTCTTTCTCTCTCACTGGAGGATAACAACGTCGAACGATGATGGTGACGAACAACGTTGGTAACAAGCAGAGAGGCAATATAATGGTATCGCGTTTGACTATATTTATGATGAGCATTAAGAAATCATTACATAAGTATCAATAATAAACAAACAAAAAAACATCAAAGAGAACGATAAGCAATGTTTATAACGAGTCGATGGGTGACGTTAGTAGGATCGATAACAAGGATGAAATACGTGAAAAAATATAAGGATGATAAATAATAAAATAATATTTTTTTTTAAAAAAATCAATAATAAAAAAGATTGTGAATAATAAACTTAAGAAAAAAAAATGTTAGATGTAAAGACATTCTTGACCTCCAAATCTTGTACCTATTTATCGCTCTGATTGCCCATCAATTCGTGGATCGATCCAATTTCGAGCCGTTCATGTGTCATAAAGCGCTTATCGAGCGGCAAGTCCTATGAACCGGAAAATAAGGTCTGTGAACCGGACTTCGTTCCGTTCGAAAAATAAGGTCTCTCATCTCTCCTGATTTTTAAAGAATAAAAAAAAAAACCTGGTTTATCGTAATCTCTCGTCTCTTGGGCGTTCACTTCCGCTCGCGTTCGCCGTCGCCTGCATCGTCGATCGCGTCCCCCACTGCCCGCATCGACGCTCGCGTCCACCGCCGCCCGCTTTTCCACTCGCGTTCGCCTCCGCCAGCCCTGACGATCAGCACTCTTATTCTCTTTCTCATCATTCTCCGCCGGCGCCGCCTTCTCCCTCCCTCTCCTTCTCCGCCGCGTCCTTCCCTCCCCTGCTCAGTCTCCTTTCCTCCGCCGCCGCCTCCTTCTCTTCTGTTTTATAATTTTAGGCTCATTTTCCCTTTTTGGTTCTCCTTCAAGACATCGGTACATACCGGCGTAGTGGGTCGGACAGTTCCGTCGTGCTCGAGAGTTTCGCTAATTCGTTCTCTGCGCAAAGTTCGCTCCACGCGAGGTCAGTGAACATGCCACGTCATTAAATCGTGACTTGTGTCGCTACGTAATTTGCCTCAATTGGCAGTGTCGTTGGCGCAGGCTCCCGAGGCAGCAGCGCCCATATTTCAACCGGGCCGGGCAGCCCACATTCGATCCCGGTCGAAGCCCTCTTTTCTCCCGGCTTCAGAGGGCACCAAGAGGCGACTCCGGCGACAAGGTGTTGGAGTCGATCATCGCTGCGAGACGCGAGGTTTCTTTTTCTTTCCCTTTGGACTTTTAGCGGCTGATCAAGATTTGTTGTTCTTTTTTCTCGTCTTCTCTCGAAAAGGGTGCATAGATCTAGATCTATGCACTCAAAGATCCACCGAGCTCACCTCGCCTCTCTCCTTATTCCAAAACCAACGGGATTGTTTTCAATCCATCCCTTGCTGGCCTTCCTCTGCCACGATCCCCCTCTCTTTATTTGTCGCTGGGATCTAGACCAAGCGAGTCGAGGGAGCTGTGAACTATAAATTGCAATGTATAGTTTCTGAATGTTTTAACTCAGATGTTGCTCCACAAGCCTCATTGCACATTTCGCTTATGATTAGATTGACTATGTTTATGCCAATCAAATTCGTCCCAATTATCCTCTTCGTGACTTGTTTCAGTTTGGCTAGTTGAAGCTTACACCAGGTTTTAGAGGTTTGCCACTGGGTAAGCTGATGGCTCTGGAAAATGGCAAGATGACAAGTAGAGAACTACGCGTTGCTGATATACTTATTTTCTATTTACATTTGAACTTCCATCTGGGTGCCTTCTTGAGTTCCAAATGAATGTTGTTTAGTTGATAATTCTGTCACAAATAATTCATATGGCATACTTTACAAGCCAAAGCAAACTATTATGTGATGATTTTGACAAATGGCTTTGTTGTCGTGTTCTTTCTCATTTTTTTTTCTTTTTTTCATTGTTTTCTTTTGCAATTTTGCATTATGCTGCCTGTATTTGAAACCTTGCAGCGATACATATGTTTTCTTTCTCATTTAATTAACAAATTACTTTCAAATAGATTTTCTTCTTATATTCTACCTGTTTATGCAGGCTGAAACGAGTGTAAGGATGCAAGACAATGAGAAACAAACGTTTGACTTGGGATTGTTTGTTGGAGATTTGGCTTTAGATGAGGATGGAAGCAGGTCTAGTTTCTAATTATCCCTCTTACTTGTTAGAGGACATTTAACTTCTTACATTTGGTGCATCTGAATGTGACAGAAGTTACTGGAAAGTGCACCTCATTGTCTTTTGTTTCTGGATGTGGAGGGTAGTGGTGGTAATTGTGTTGAACTTGAATACTATAAATTGATTTTTGTTACTATATATTGTCTTTGTGTTTGAACTTTTTATGCTTTCACTCTTTAGTGTTATCTCAATTATGATTGTATGCATTCTGTGGGATGCTCAATCTTTGTGTATATCCTTAAATTTATATCCTCAGTTCCTCACACAGTCTGATCAATCTGAATCTTAAATTCAATTAAATCAGTACTTGTTTCTTCTTAATTTAATTGCATTTAAGACAGTTCTTGATTATATATATATAAATTTTTTAGCAGGCGCTAGCCAAATAGTTGAATCAGGGGTACTTTGAGCTTGAGGTTTGCACCTCACTTCTTTCTCGTTTTGTAAAGTTAGGATTTGACAAGTATGCTGCTAAATAACCTGTCTTCTGCTGCAAATAGTGGGGAGTGGTGGCATATGAGGGAACTTTTGTATTTTATTCATAACAACTAAGTTTTAAGTTTTAGACATTGCAAGGACCTTGAAGAGACAAGTCTATATTATCAGTTGTGGTGGTGTATGTATAAAGTTTGTGACTTCAGATGGGGCAATTCTAGAATTAGATTGAACTTTTCTTACTAAAAGAGTATTTAGTAAGTACTTGATCCTGAGTTTCTTGCACTTAATACCCTTCTGCAGTAATTTTCCTGTTTATATACACTGTAACAAAAGATGAAAAAGTTGATTATTTATTAGCATGATGTTTAATGATCATGCCTATCCCTTGGAATCAAATCTGTGAGGCTTCATAAGGTCAGCATCATGATTCCTGTTATGGCACAACAAGGTTTGAAATGTAAAACGGATTCCAATTCTTGGCTTGGTTCCAAGTTTCACTTGGGACAACACAATGATATTCAATTTCGCTAACATGTCATTTTTAGTGCGTTTTTCTTAATCAACTGATAATAGTAGTTAAACCAAAATTGACATACTATCTACTGTGAGAATTACGTGTTTCTCTTTACTAGAGTTCCACTCTGTGCTTGTATATGACATCTACGTTTTTGTGTTCAGTGATGATATTTCATTGGAGGGACTGCAAGAAGAACTTGAAGAATGCAAGAATGTAGAAGTAAGTGGCTATAATCTCACATCTTACAAGTTTTAGAATTTTAGTTGTGCTGGAGATGTATTTCTGCGTCTACCTGTGTAGACATTGTAAAATGGTCAAAAGGCATTTCTTAAAATATGGACAACGATGTCAGAATCATTCAACCTATTCTGCCTTACTTGGCTGGTGGTTAATCCTCATAACTTGGTTATCTGAGATGTTTATAATTGGTTAAAAATATTTGAACTGTGTATTTGATCTGTAATAATTGGACCATCTTATCGAGCCCTCCTTCTCATGCATTTTATCTTTATATGAGGTTTGGACACTTTCTCTCTTTTGTTCATCATATGCCAAATGAGTTTATGGATAATCTTCTGGTCTTTACTGTTGTTCTAACTTCTAACATGCTGTTTTGTTTTTTATTTTTTCCAGAGCAAGGATTATTCGTATATATTAACTACAAAATTGCATACGTACATATATTTCTTTTAAGGCTTATAACTGAAAGAAATAGGATATTTTTTTAAAGAGTTGACCAAGAAGTTCAGAAAGATGAATAAAAGATTGTGAACTTCCTTATAACAAGCAATAGAAGGTTGCAGCTTGAGAAAGTCCAAGATTTGTTCTTGTTCAATGAAGCAAAGAAAGACTGGCAAGCAACAAAATTGACAGTGTGAACTAGTTTTTGCTGTAAAATCTAACATTCACCCCAAAAAAGGTTTTATCAGTAAAAGCTAATGTTGAATGGATATAGATGCAAGAATCCTTATGGGCATATATAAAAGTTTCCAGTTTAGCAAGGAAACAATATGGATAAAAAGCATGTAGGAGAAGAACGATTTTATAATATAGTATGATGTTTATGCCATTTTCTGTGCGAGAGTAAAATTGTATTTTACAGTTATATCTTGCTGAATAGTGACAGAAATAGGTCTTATTAGTTTTGGTTTTGTTCGTGAATGACTAATAGTATGTCAGATGATTCTGGTACTGTAGTTATTTTATTCGACAGTTTGCTTGAAGCTTAGGCATTGGCTCATGTCACAAGATTACAAATCAACCATAGCTGGCTTATCCGCAGCAAATTATAAAGATCATGCAAATGAGATAATCACAACGGAAGCAAGTTGACATTGCAAATTTTCACATATGCACATGCCAAAGTTGGGGATTAATTTGTCTCTTTAGTTATATAATTTAAGTAACAACTGTTTTTGTGTCATACATGTGGTGCTTTTAGGTACTTGAGGTTTTTTCCCAACTTAGTGTGCTTTACATTGGCTGTATTATATTTGTATGTTATTATTTCTAAACCATCACAACTCTACAGCGGTTGACATGTTATAACTCTAACAACTAGTTTAACCACCATAACTTAAACCAAGTGCTACATTATCATCGGTGCATGTTACTATGTATATATGTTTGTATGTTTGAATTTTACTAAAAGAGCTTATTGAAGCTTCTTGGGCTATATAGTTTGGTTAAAAGTAAAAAATTGACTAGTCATGGAGGGGGCTAATTACATATTACTTTCTGTAATTAGACTACTTTAGCATCCCGATCTTTAGAGTTTAAAAATTTACATTGGAATCCCTATAATTATGAATCGTGTCACCGCTTCATAGCTGCCCATCGAGGATCTGTGGGCTTCTTCGCCCGAGGTGCCGTCGTGGACTTGGAGGTGGAGAGGCAATAGCTAGAGGAGGACGAGGCCACAAAGTGTGAAGGGGAGGCAGTAGGATCGAGATCGTAGGAAGCATAGAGGGGGCGGACCCGTCGCAGATCTGCGTCGGACATGCGACAACCAGCGTCGAGGGAGTGGCAAGTGACACAGGTGACCTTGTGGATGTGGCGAGCTACGAGGAAGTTGGCGTCGTGGATGGATGCATCGTAGGCACAACAAAGGAAGGCTGTGTTCGGCTTGCAGTAGACCGCCACCCTTTCGTTACTCTGCATCTTCGTCAGCGTCGTTCTGCATCTGCGTCGACATCGACATAGTTGCCGCAGCCCCCAACGGCGTCGTCATTCGTCACTATCGAAAACATAATTGAGATGTTGAAATTATCTTTTTGCTCATTATTTTTGTGCTTTCGTCGATAAAATTGACGGCGTTAGAGTAAATGGAGCTAGATGTTTTACTTTCATAATTATAAGGATTTTAATGTAAATTTTTTAAATCTAGGGATCAGGATATTAAAGAGGTCTAGCTACAAAGGGTAATATGTAATTAGCTCTCATGGAGGACTTCATCTTATTATTTTTTTGGTCATCTTAAAGCTAAAAGGACTAATGTTTTTGTTATATAAGTTTGGAGATTGAATTGGATCTATTCACTCTGTACCTACTCTTGATGGTTGTCAGGAAGAAAATGATTGGTCACCTCTCTATATTTTTCATAAATTCTTATGGTTCATGAATTGGACTTAGTAGCTAATATAACAGATTAAGAAAATTTTCCATCTGCTTCTTTAAACTCAATTGGCTTTCTAACTTACAATGACAACTTGCACTACTCTCTAGTCTCTATACTCAAGCACTGTTCAGTTTGCATCTGGATTCAAATCTAATAATGTTCTCTGTTCACCTCCTTTTGTAAATGCATCCTAATGTAGAGATGGTTTGTCCCTTGTTTTCTGTTACTAAAGGACCTGGACTGGCTATTTTTGAAGGTCCTGCAAAACCTAATTCCCACCATGTGTGTTGGTTTGATCATAAACGCACAAATTACAAAGGCATATCTTTTTTTTTTTGGACCATTGAGTTCTATACATCTGTACCTAAATCTCTCAACATTCAGATTTTCAGATTTGTACTGCTGACTCTTTTGCATGCACTTGCAAGTTTTTGCCAAACACCCATGCCGTCAGTTAAGTTCTATAACTCAGATACGAGGTTTATGTATAAATTCCAAGTGAAGCATGAGACCTAAATTGTACTTTTAAGTCAAGGATTGTCATTTTGTGGCATGCTGGCATGCCATTTACCCTACATGGCACAAAATTCAGCCATCATGCCTTAATTCCTGTCGGCATAGGCCAAACTTTGACCTAGCTTTACGTTGGCAGCTCCTGCATGACACAGTATGGTGCATGCTGATTCCCTTTCTAGCATGCTACAGTCCAACATGTACCAATAAGCATCGCTTGGCATGACAATCATTGTTTCAGAAAGGGCCAGAGTTAGCTTTTGATTCATTGAGTTACTTTTATCTTAATGGCTGGAACTTCATTTCATGGGAACATATTATACTAGATGGTGAATGCATGATTGTGGATTCCTTTTTGGATTTTGTCTCATTTTTGACTTCCCATTGTTACATTGGTACATCTACATGAATAAATGCTGTTAAGTTCTTTTTTCTACCACTTTTGAATTATTGTCACATGGAGTAAGTGTATAAGTGCATGAATCCATACATATTTATGTGCATAGCAGTGAAGGCTCGTGGATGCCATATGTACGTAGATGTGTGGACAATCACTAAGTTGGAGCCATTTTTTTTGATTTGATATATAATTATTATAGGTTTTAGTGATCTTTTGGATGGATGTTTGAACATGTCATGTGGTAAAGCAGGTAAGTGGTAACATTTACATATTTCATTTCTAATGTGACTGTGTGCTACTTTCAGTGCTAGTTATAAATAGGTGACTGGCTAATAGATGCTTCCGCAGACTGGCCTGCCCTTGTGTACACAAATAAGTAGGAACAAATGTATCAACAAATACTGTGGACATGAATGTACACAGTAATGCATGTGTGTACTTGTAGGCCAACTTTTCTTAGCATACCACATATTTAAATTTTGGGGTCCTGCATATTTTATTGTTTTCAAAGAAGTATTATTTACCAAAGAATCGTATTTATGCATGTTTAAGGTTTTTTTTATTTTTATCTTTTTGACCAATTTTCTTACTTCATGGTGAATCTATTGATCATTCTTCATTGGTTGATTTTCAGGAAGTGGCAAATATACTTTCTAAAGGCACAAAATTACGAGAGTACACAAAAGGTGTTGAGAACAATGTACGCCAGGTTGAACTGGACTCGATTCAGGTTTGTGGATTTACAACAGGAAGTTACTTGTCCTGATTTAACTTATTAGATGAAACTTGTAAGAAGGACCAAGAATGAAAAACACAAAAGGGTGAATGATTAAGGCACAATTGTATATCTTGTATGAAACACTTCCAGTATGGATGCAGGGTGGAAAGTTATGAATGCAAACAAAAATTAGCAGAGTTGGCCTCTTTTGAAATGACAAAACTAAGCGTTTTTTTGTAAATAGATTTTGCAACATTACTATTATTTTTTGTGGATGATACATTACTTATCTTGCCAGTCAATATGTGATTCTTGGTTGTAAAATGTTGAGAAAACCTGTTCTCCTTTGAGATTCCATTGTCTATTTTTGACAATTAATTTTGTTTAGTTTAGTCATTGTCATTTTTTTAAATCTAAAAACACCTCGGTCAAGGATTTAGATATTTGTCAATACCGGTGTCCTATCGAACCAATATAGTACTGGAATACCCAGTGGCCTACTGATCCATACCTACTGGTACCCTGGAATACGATGATAAAAAAAGACAAAAAAAATTAATATGTAGAGGTAATGAGTTATATGTTTGATCCTGGTACTTGATTGGACCATTGGTGCTGGTCCAACTGATATTTTAATCCTTATCCCTAGCTTTATTTGGTAATTGAGAAACAAAAATATTATAAGACAATTTCAAGATATTTGTTGCCACATTACTCTTGTAATTTGTAATTTTACTATCTTATGGTACAATTCTCATAAAAAGATTCAGTTTTAGTAGTTAGCCATCATATGTTTAAACCTGCAGATTGTTCAGAAAGTAAAATAGCACAATAGCATATAACTAAGATTAATAATAGGATGTTCCGTACCTTAAAAAGTCTTCATTTGTATATAATACTACCAAAGAAATACATAAGTGTCATGGATTTAGCTTAAATTTATAGAAAACTGAGTATTTTGGCAATGATTTAGTTGAATCAAATATTGGGGAGCACACACTTATTATTGCCATAAGCCAACAATAATAAGAATATAATAAGATACTTGAAGTACCTTAGTCAACTTGAGGATAAGTTAGCTCATAAAAGAATTGAAGATTATCAGTAATATTCGTAATGTTATAATTAAAATTTAGTGTGGATTTTTCGCTTAGATGGGGTGTATGGCAAGGCATGGATGCAATGACTAATGATCTCAGGGAGTGCTCTATTGTTTTAGTTTCTTTATTCCTAAGTGCACCCATGATCAAGATAAAAAGCAATGCCAGCTAGGGGTTTAAGGCATGCCAATCGGGGTCCCATGTGTGGTGTTAATTTTTCTACAGAGAATATTAGTAATAAAGATTTCAGTTTTGCCCATATCAGTATGCACCAACTGGTATTTTACCAGTTTGGCGTGAATGGGCATGCAGATGCACATGCGGTACAGGGTTACCATTAAGCCCCTTTTTTATTTCGTAACCTCACATATCCTATTGGTCCGGGCGGTCTTGCAATCTGTGGTTTTCATTTTAATGTATGGTGTACCATGACTTACTAAGCATTCACAACTGAAAGCCACCTAAGACTGCATTGAGCTGTATGCTTGCCATTTGATCGTATTTTGCCTTTGTTACATTTTTGTGTGATCACATGTAACCCGATAACATAATACTTATATTTGTAATATGGTCACACGTAAAATCGTATTGTGTTTTACTTATATTATGATTAATATTTTCTTTGGGTTGTGATCTATGCTAGCATAAAATTTTCATTGTGAACAGTTATGGTGTGCAATAAGTCCACCTCTTGTTTCATATATTTTATAGGAATTGTAAAATCAAAAGTTATGCTGATTTGTATTACTCTAGTTAAGAGTCATTTTTTTGTTCATGCAGGATTACATTACTGAGAGTGACAATTTAGTTTTATTGCATGACCAAATTCGTGATTGTGACATCATCTTATCCCAAATGGAAACAATTCTCAGTGGCTTTCAGGTATCAGTAGTTTCTTCTCTTTTTTGTTTTTTTATTTCTTAAATATCTGAGGTACTATACAGTTGGAGCCTGTAGCAGTATTTAAGTATCAAATGCACCCTTTTTCTTGCACATGTGCTTGTTTCTTGTCTCTGCTGTTATGTGTCTATGGTAAATTTATGCTTCAAAAGAAGAAAAAAGTTCGTAGGTTAGTAGATCTCTCTTTCTAATGAATTCCCTGCATAATGAGTGACACAAGTGGTACTACTAAATTGGCACTTCTTTTTCTGGTTCTCTCCATTTACTATTGTCCTAGGTATTGACTGTTTCAAAATTTAAGCGATAAATGTTTGTTGAGTCTCTGTAATTTGTGATTTTTCAGAAAATAGTCCATGTGTACACAAATGGAAGTTGGTTTATGTCATGGCCATTTTAGGATCTTTTTCATTATTTTATTGGACTAAAAAACTTTGTGTTGTATAATGGCATCATTTGGCACACTTTGAATACCATACGCATTTGGTCATTTGCATTAATGTATTATCTCCTTGCATGCAAACACACTAATTTTCTTTTTTTTTCTTTTACTCTAATTCTTTCTAATGTCCTTACATTTCCAGTATTTAGTCATTTTAAGTAATAGAAAAAAGGGTTTTAGTAGCTACTTGATACTAGTATGTTAACCTAATAAACTGGACAGTATACCTACATGTACCATGGTATAGCCAACTAAAATAATAAAAATGGGATCTCTATATGTGCTTTTGAGCTATATGCCTCAATCAGGTCCTTGTTTAGACTGGGAAATATGATATGTACTAGTCTGATTGGTATTTAAGCTAAGGACTGCAAAACCAACCATTTTTGTATGGTTCAGCTGGTATTTACCTATCCAATTGTCGACCAGTTCATGGAGCAACCCAACCCGTGTGGTCCGGTCTGATTCTATTACATAATGCTAGTTTCTTTTAACCTTAGGTACGTTGCGATGCGACTCGAAAGCAAGTAGTTGTGATCTCTCCACCTGCCACCATCTGCGCCAGTGCACCTCCTCCCTCTTACAGTGCCTGCTTCCTTCTTCTTCTTCCCCTTCCTTCTTCCTCCCCTCCTTTCCCTCCCCCGGTTATATAGTGGTACATTCCAGCAACACTAACACATGGTATGCCGGAACGGAATGGACCAAACCCATACTAGTTCATCCATGGACCAGCACAGGTTTGGAACCTGAAATGTCACTACTTGATTCAAACCTTATTAGAAATGATAGATTAATTTTGCCTTGTTCTTGTTGTAATTGCTAGTAGTGGCAAATAACAATCTGGTTCGATGTAGTAAAGTCACATTCCTTTTGCTATCTGAAATAGGAACCAGGTCCTGCCGTCCTAATAGGAATTAATTCTAAGTTTCTAACTATGTTTTTATAACCTCTCTCTCTCTGTTCAAAAGCAAAGTTCAATAGGTTCCTTAAAGATATAAAAGGAACGCCTGCATCTTTCATCTTTCCTAAGCCATATTTGGCCATTAACTTTCTTAATTTATCTTCTGTACTTGTAAGTCCTACCTTGCCTCATATTTTTCGGCAGTTGGATGGATTCTTTGAGGATTATCTAAGGCTTCCATTCATATGATATACACAGGTGACGCACAAGGATGCAAATATGTACTTCCTTTCTTTCTCTCTCAAGGTTTTCATACCTTTTTTTTGGCCAAATGGTGTGGAAGTTGTTTGATTGAATTGAGCCTGAACTTCCTCTACTCTTAATTAATGTCTAGAAATTATTAGTCCAATTTTCAGTAACAGTTCTGAGTTGTCTGACCTATCACTTGTCAGGATGGGTTGGTATGAGCCCGGACTGGTTTGTACCAGCCAGAAGTTCCAAAAATATTAAAACTAATAAAAATCTTATTATTTATTTTTTGCTTAATAATTAATTGAAATATAGTTTCTATTGTAAATTATATGCAAAGAAAACTTGAGTAACAAACTTGTAAAATTACTATAGAGGACACATGATTCATGTATCACAATGATATAATTGAAAGAATACATAAACAAGTTATTAATTTAAATTATACACTTCCTATTTTATAAATAGCTACTACTACCAAAAGGATCATCGTACGAAAATGAGAGGTCACTTTAATTCTTCAATATGACTCTGTTGTAGATTAAGATTTGAACTATGAAGGCCATGCGCATGGTGCTTCATTCACCCTGATACTGATATGCTGTCTGTCATTTATGAAGTAAAGTGCAATAGTCATTAAATACAAATGAGGTAGTAGCAAAGTAGCAAAGAAACTTGATTTTCTTGTAATTAAATCTGAGAAAGATGAATATTTGAAACTTGAAAGTGAGATTGAGAGGTTAAAGTGAGTCAAAGAAGGGATAGAAGAGTCATTGAGTGACAAGTGGGGAAAAAAGGGTGGGATATGCTTACTGACTGGTACAACACTGATATGCTTATTGTCCAGTATCTAAGCCTTGTCTCGAATTGCACCTAGTGAAATTGTTGGGTCCACCTCACCTACTGGCCATCAGATTTGTAAATTCTGGTCTAAACCGGTGCTGTAAAACTTTAATCCCTGTATATAGTGTTGCACTTGTTTTGTGTAGGCCTCATTCTTTTTACTGAGAGCCTGGATCTAGCAATTTGTGATGTGAGAATTTCTTGTGAACACAACTTTTTTTGGTTATAGTTATACTGCTGTAATTTTTAGCTTTTAAGAAATGACATGAAGAAATCTTATTCTTAGTGATCACAGATTTGACAACATATCAATCTCTTGTGTCACTTATGTGTTGATGGATCTTATCATATTGGTTGAAGCTGGTCTTTAAAGTAACACATTGTTACGTACAATTAAAGAAAGCATTCATCTTGGAAGATGTTTTTCATCATATGGAATTCTTTTTTATCGCAAAATTGTTGTTCAGTGGATCTTATTTGTCTACAATATGTATAGTTGTGTTGTAGTCTAGCTTGCTCTATTCCTTGGGCAACATGTTGTCCTCCATGTGTGGGAGCAGAAACACCTCTACTGATTCTTTCTAAATCTTGTTTGTTTGGTATTTAATTTGATATTAATTTAAAATTTATTCCTATCATTTAGACCATAAAATTGACTTTATTTGTGGTAGTCAGAAATTGGTTCAATAAGCTCAGAGATAAAAAGTCTCCAGGAGAAATCAATGGACATGGGTCTGAAGCTGAAAAACCGAAAGGTAAAATAGTTTTCAAACAAGGTACTTTTTTTATTGATTTGTAGCCATCACAATAATTCAGCTTATCACATTGGTCAAGTAGTCCCAAAGTAAAACTAGCTTGTCCTTGTTGTTATATGTATTGATATTTGAAAACTTGTTCTCATATCTGAGTCAAGATATGAACATCGTCTCGCAACTTTAACAGAAAACATAGTACTTTCTGAATTAGTTGCCTTTTCCCTTATTTTAAGAAGCATCTATGCTGATGTTGAATGTTGTGGAGTTCGTTTTTGTCTATGTGAAAGGAACACCTATGCAAGCCTTCAACAGTTACTCTTCAGTTCATATCATTTGTTGTGGAGTTCCTCTTCAGTTCCAGAATTACTTATTCTTGAATCAGGCTCAACTACTTAAGTTTGTATTGATGAAAATAGTGTTACTTGATAGGAAGAAAATTCTTACTTTGACACAACTTCAGGCACGTGTTCCTGTACTTTGGGCATTAGTTGATTTCCATAATATGTAACCTAAGGTCCTAAACATTTGTTGGATGATCTAATAGGTAGAGCTCATTTATAATCTGATCTATTAGGCAAGATCCCATTGTCAATGAATGAAAACTTCTCATTTGAAGTTCTCCAATGCATAACTTTTTTGCCTTGCTTTTTTGAACCTTTGATGAATGAGCTGTTTCATTTATTGGGCCATAGGTTAAGATTTTATCTATGTTATGCTCTTCAGAAGGTATCATATTTATTATTATATCTTCTTGTTAAAAGAGTAGTTGAGTTTATTTTGAGCTGTTTAATCTACTTTTGTAATTACAATTTACTTAATCTCCATACAGGTGTTATTTTTAAGTGTAAACTAATACTAAACAGTCCCAAATTTCTAGTTGCTTCGTCAAAATTGGATATATCATCAGCTATCGAATATATAGTTGGGAAGTAATTTTTTTTTGTCAAATTACCAGAAGCTTCTAATTCTTGCAACAGGATGCTCTTTTATATGAATGCTAAACTCAGATTCAGTTTGCTAATACTGAACTATGTATCTGTCATGCATTTGCTAATTGTTGCTTCTAAGGTATGTTCGTATGGTGTTGTCTTACAGGGTGCAGAATCTAAACTGGCGAAATTCGTGGAAGACATTATTCTTCCCCCAAGGATGGTTGACATTGTGATTGATGGAGAGGTTATTAAGTGTTTTGCTTAGCTTTTGTTATCATCCCTTATTGATTGGCTTTTGTTATCACATATAATTTGTGAAATCGCACGGTGACAAAAAAGCATGGTTTGCAATACCGTACCGTACCTCTGGCGGTATGTACCAGTCCGATAGAGGACCGGTACGGGTGATATATCGGTACATCTTAGTGTATCGTGTGTCGGTATGCTCGGTATAGCTTGGTATATACCGTATCGATAACTAATCGGTACACCGGTACAGTACGATATTTAGAATCTGGCAAAAAAGTTTATTTTGTTGTAAGTTCTGTTTGTTCTAACATGAACTTCTGTCCATGATAGATAATTCAATTATTTATACTGCAAAATTAACATGGTTGTTTGACTTTTATATTTATATATATATATATATATATATATATATATATATATATATATATAATATATTGTATTAAAATTTTGTTT
>LVTN01000182.1:332560-380253 GCA_001649415.1 Musa itinerans
ATATATATATATAATATAATGGTTTCAAAATTTGGTTGATACCAAGGGGTATACTATCAATCCATTCAAAGCATATGTATTGACTAGGTCAAACCTGGTCTTTGATCAGGGTTTTGTGGGATAACTATTAAGTGCTAAATATATAAAGTGGGGCTGTTGTTGCTGTTTTAGGTTTAAACTCTTCCTTCCTGGCATGTATTTTGGAAGCCTGATTTTGAATTCTTGATGTTCCTAAGTCCTTGATATTCTTCAAAAATCAAAACTGTCATTTATTTGGACAGTTGCAACTAAAATAGTTTTATAGATCACCTGCATGTATAACATATATGTAGCATAGAGATTAGAATTGTCATCAAAAGTTGATATAGTTTATCACTGTAGTGCATACCACATGGTACACCAATTTATGTGTATATATGAGGCTGGCAGGCTGCCATTATTTTTTCATATTTAAAATAATTTTAATCAAACTGATATTTTGAGTTTAGTTTGAAATAATTTTTTATTCAAAATTTCAAGTAGAGCACAATCTAAAACTAATTTAATTTCATAAGTCAAATTGGGTTGTCAAAAGCTTGATTTAGCTTTTCTTTTAGGTTTATAATTTTGGCTTGTATAAAGGGTACTAAGGCACTTCTACATTATTCTCTGTAATAGGGTGCTACTGGCTGATTCATAGTAGGGACTATTTTTGGCAGTTCTGTTTGTGAAATAGTAATTGGCATGAATGTATTTCAAAGAACTTCCTGTCGAAGCATAGTTCTAAACTGTAGATTTAGATTTGAGTTGAATCCAGCTTGACAAAGGTGAATTTTATTTTCTTAAAGTTGAAATCAAACCAGTTAAAGAGTAGATGGGGCTCAAGTGCGATTGGGTCACAAACCTATCTTACTAATAATAAACAAATAATTTTGTTCTTTGGTATGATTGAGTTTCAAAATATCTAATAATTTAGCATTGACATAGGACTAATTGTGAAGGTGGAGATATTTATATTGACAGTATAAACTGGTAAATGACACGTTAGGAGGTACGAGGATAAGCAAAAGCTCATTTTCTTTGTTTCATAATGAAATTGAAGTGAAATAAAGGAGGAAGATAAGGGGACAAGTGGATTGAGATAGAGGAAGGAGCCAAAAAATTTAGGAAAGGAAGAACATAAAGGGAGAGGTATAGGGGAAGGTTCAGAATCATGTGGAGTAACAAATACAGAATTTTCTCTTTCTTGAGAAGAGGACCAGTTTCCATGAAGATACACAGATGGGGGATTATTTAAAGTTTCCTGGGCCTTAAAGGATTTTTGGTTGAAATTTTTTCTAAATGTAAGTAATAAAAGATAAAAAAAAGTATATTATAAGTATGATGTCATAAAAACCTTGTGCACTTGCTGGAGCATAGTGAACTATATTTTATCTTCCATTAGAACACCTGTAGAAGGGACATCACATTGAAATTTTTTTTTTCTTAGGACTATATTTGATATTTCCAATGTGAAACAATGGATGTTAGGAAGCTTTATCAATGTGATTTCTGTTATAAAATAAATGCAAAATGATTGCACATGATATATTTTATGTTGGAAAATTTAGGTGCCCACATGTGTGCATAGGCTATCTACCTAAGTGTTTGTAGGGGTTATCTCCTAAGTCTGCCTATGCATTTGAATAACTTTGTTTTCAATAACTGGCGCAGGTTAATGATGAATATTTAAGGACCCTTGAATTACTAAGCAGAAAACTGAAGTTCATTGAAGTTGATTCTATGGTCAAAGGATCTAAAGCTCTAAAGGATATTCAGCCTGAACTGGAAAGGTTAAGGCAAAAAGTTGTTGCGAAGGTTTGTACAGATTGATGTTAATTCATTTACATGCTTTTGTACTTTGTCATCGTGAACTTTTCTTTTAAATGGCAGATCTCCTGGATGTCTAAGGCATCCTTTAGGGTTTTTTTTCCCTCAAGTTGATCAGCTAGCATCTTCTACCCTTTTCAGCAAATTTTTGCACAGTTGGGACTACTTATAGAAGTTGCAGTTGTATTGTAGTTTGGTAACTAGTTTATGTGAAATGGAATATACTGCAATACGCTGACCATACTAAATTCCATGCTGGTTTGATTGTACACCGGTAGGCTGGTACTAACACATTGCATCTTATTATTATTATTATCAACTATCAAGATATACGTTATATAGTATTTACTACATACCGGGCTGATAATATTCCATTATGGTTACTGTTTCCAGTATAGGAAACCTAAATTGTTGATTTTTTAGTTTGTCTAAGTAACTAAAACTGTAAAATGATCACTCTTAGTGAAATAAAACAAATATACAGGGGTTCAAGATTATTTTTATTGGTTAAACAAGTTTTATCATATTGATGATTGGTGTTGACATCCATTTAATCTTAAATGAGAAGGTGAAGTGGATAACTGTCGAAAAATAAAGACAAGTTCACACTCTTAATTTGTCTATGCAAACGAGTGGATTTAGCATGTGAGCTTTGTAGAGTGAGAAAGTAAGCAGGACTTTTGATGCCTAATAGTTAATATTCTAAAATATCTGTGGAAGTGTAAAGAATAAATACAGTAGTTCTCATTTTGCAGTCTTGTTGCTATAAATGTTTCTGCCAGCTTTGGTTTGGTGTTTCTGGTGAACACCGTTAACCAACAATATTGTTTCAATTAAATTTAAATAAAAAAATCTTTCTACTTTTATGCTTTGCCAGAAACAAGCGAACCCTTTTTTGAGATTAAGCTGGAGATTCTAAATGTTAGTGCATGCAGAAGTGTTCTGTATGATATTCTATTAATTCTATATTAGAAGGAAAAGACTATTGATATGTGTATTAGCCTTGAGTTGCCTAATACAGAAAACCTAAAATAGTTTTTTTTTATTTTAAATTTGGGTCATTTTCGGTCCTTTTTAGAACACCAGTATGTACCGATGTACTAACACGGTACATTGCAACCGGCCTATGACTGATATGGGCGGTTGGTATGAGGTGACGTTTTTGATTTAGGCTAGCTTGCTTTGTGGAATAGTAAGCCAGTCGAGTCATGGAAATTTTGTGAGAACCACTCTATGTACTCCTTTTTGGCTTAAGCTTCATGAGTTAGGGCAACACTTGAGGTTTTACTCATGCAAATAGTGTTGCCTCATTGAGGATTAGGTAATACAGCAGTATGAGGCTGTCCATTTCTGTTCACATGGACCACTAGATGAGGAGAGAGGAGTCTAGGTTGTATTTTAAGTCTTGACTATGTTCTCCAGGATTTGATATTCTCACATTCGCTTAAATGGTTTATGAAGGACCACATGTACATGTGTGCCCAGAATTTGGAAGCTGGGCTTAAGCATTTTATGGATCACATATGTGAACTTGTGTGTCGAACTTGTGGTTAGCAAACAATTTTGGTCAGTGGAATGACAAGTGCTGTGAAATAACAAGCGTTGTTCTTGGTAATATGGTCAATTAATATTGGTGTTGTCTAATGTTGGTTAATTTCTTAGCCTTAGTTAAAATTCGTTTCAATATAATATGGTCAATTAATATTGGTGTTGTCTGATGTTGGTTAATTTCTTAGCCTTAGTTAAAATTTGTTAGAAACAGATGGAAGGCAGCCTGAAAGAAAGAAAAAGAAGAGGGGATAAGCAGGAGGGTGAGGAGACGAGGAGTGAGGCCTAGATGGAGGAAAGAAATAAAAAAACCTGAGCATGACTGTTAAATAGAAGGACATACTAATACTACAGCATTTTTATTTGGCATTAATCGAACCAAGGTTTGACGTACCGAAGCATACTGCTTGATACGAGCGATATGTATCGGTCCGACAGAGGATCGATATGGGTGGTATATCCGTACATATCAGTGTACCATGTGTTGGTACGCTTGGTACAGCTCGGTACAGCTCGATAAGTACCATACCAAAAGTTGGTCGGTATACTTGTATGAACCGGTAATGCAAACCATGAATCTAACACTAATGCATTTGCTATTTGTTACAAGCTTACAACTATCCCATTTGTTGTCTTGTATCATTGTTGCAGTGCTTATTATTTGTTAGCATGTAATGGAAAGAGGAAGAATCACATATAAGGGCATGTCGTAAGATTTCAAATTAATTCCAAAGTTGTGTGCTATTTCATATGAAGTTCTTCAATTTGTGTTTGCATTACCTCTCAGTTAACCTGCATGGAGATTAGAATAGCATTGAGATCATAGTATGCTATTTTCTATCTTTATACTGCAAATGGATAAGTTTTGGATCTTTCATATGACATATATAGTTATTTATGACAACAAAATAATTACATTTTAAGATTAATTTTATTTAATAAAAATAACATAGTTATTTTTATTTATTTTCCTTCATTATTTTCAATTGAAATGAGAATATTGATGTGGACATGCAGAGATACTAATAAAGATAATCCATGAGCAATTAGGTCTAGTTTCGATAGAGGATAAAATGAAAAAGAATCATTTAAGATGGTATGAATATGTATTTCATATTTGTAATATTTTTATATCTCAATTATGAGATATGAAGGTAAAATAACCTTTTAATGTGTAATATTTTTATGTTTCATAATTTACTTTATATTTTTCTATAGTTTTCTTTTTTTTAATATTTGTGATGTATCTATTTATTTTTAAGCTTTTTTGTCTGATCCAATCTTGTTGATCCAGTTCGACCCATTCTTTTCCCACTTGTTTGTTCATAACCTATCTCTATCCTCTTACAAACTGTGATGTTAAGCATGTTGATTTATGAAACTGAAATTATCATAGTACATTGTGCTAAATGGTGGTTCTTAGGTTGTTATTGTATGCTTGCTTAGCCTTATTGAAAATTACAATGATCTTAAGGTAGCCTGGATGTTCCAATGGAGTGTACTAGTTTGACTGCATTACCATGCTTATAACATTAATTTTGTTTTGGTTGCTTCAAGAAAAAAGTTTCCTGTTCTCTTTAGGTTGTCTTTTCTTGATACATTTACCTATTAATTATGATAACATTGCTTCCTGGTCCTCGTTATACATTGTGCACTAGGAAACACAGTTTGGTGCGGTGTTAGGATCAGCTATATTCTTGCATTGATTGATTTGTTAGGAACATGGTTCGCTTTATAGTCCATATTGGTGTATCGACCAGCCATTAGTATAGTATGTATCGAATTATACCGATGTACTAACACATGATATGGTTGGGCATACTGACAAACCGGTATGTACATTCCATACTTGTCTCCTATCAAACTGGTATATACCACTCGTACCAGGCGGTATGCCGTGGTATGACGAACCTTGGCTAGGAGTAAGATGACTGATTTCAGAGAAGCACCAGGGAGGAAAATAATTTCATTTAAGGATAAGCCATAATTCCCAAATTCTGCTAAGATGTAGCCTTTCGATTATTTTAATGCTGGAAAATTAAGCAGCAAGGCATCTGTTTAGGTAATTACATAATCTTATTCTAACAAATTGTCATGGTATAGCTGAGTTTTCTTTTGTTTGAGATTTGCCTCTTCCCATTAGCATCTTCTTTCTCTTGTAAGTTTGTAATATTTTATAAGCTGGTTAATCCACCCGTTTCGATTGAAATTTCTCTCCAGTTATCTGGTGGCACAATTTACATAAATTCTTCTCATTGCTTGAGTTGTAAATGGCTTTCCTATCATGCAGATTTCCTTTCTAACCTATCCTGCAATTAAGCAGTTATAGCTAAATCTTATATTTGCCAATGAAGTTGATCAACTACATCATTGAGCACACTGGCATACTAATGCATATAGAGATTGTAGCATAAGACGCGATTCATAAAATCACATGCTTGCTTGATGGGCCAATGTCTTCTTATTTTGATGCCGAAAGAAATGTATCTTTGAGAGAAGGTATACATTTTGGAAAACATGAGTATATATTTAGATGGTTTTGCATTTGGGCACAGTCCAGAATAGTTAGTTATAGATATGTTTATTTGATTTTCCATAGGGAATTTATTTCATAATCTCAGGGTTAATTATTTTGTATTATAACTATTGTCCATATAGGATCTTAAGTTGTGTTAACCTTATTCTTGAAGGTATTTGAATTCATTACCCAGAAGTTCAATGCCTTGAGAAAGCCAAAGACAAATATTCAGATTCTACAACAGAGTGTTCTTCTTAAATATAAGTAAGTTGTGTTTGTGGATAGTACTAGATCTCTCTTTTATGCACATGATGAATATCTATATATTTTCAGATTATATGACACTCTTAAATAGTTCTTATTTGGTTTGGTGCATATCTGAACTCTTGGTCAACACCTTTTCTCTTGGTGTATAGCTTGTTTATCATCTGTTGCCAAATCTCTTATATACAGATGTTTTCCATTTCAATCATTACAGGTGGATTCATGGTTTAGCAATGTAATTGTTGATTATTAATCTTTGCTATATTTTCAATTATCGAGTGCCTTAAGGTTTTACTAATTTGCTTCCTTAATGAGGTTATTGATAGATTTATTTGCTTGGTCTTGGATTAACTGTGAACAAATGTTTTTTAGTGCCAACAGATGGAAATATATTTGTCATTGTTATGGAAATTTTTATATAGCACTTTGTATGGCTAATTGCGCGATCAGAAAAATCCTTTTGTATTTCAGATTGATTGAGAAAATGCCCCAGTAATTTGGAAATAATCTCCAAAGTTCAATTAATTTCTTCTGGCAGATATGTGATGTTTTAAAACTTTTTTGATGTTAAATTGGCCTTTTGAAACTAAATCACAGGATTGCCTTTTCCTTTTTCTCCAATAAATTATTCATTTTCTTATGGTGGGTATGTAAGTTCAGTGGGTGTGTAAGTTCGACCTCTCTCGGTCTTCAACTTCCTTGTATGGAGCTCTTATTTATAAAAACTTGATTTTAAATGTCTACTTTGATGTTTTGTTTGACTTCTGCCTCAATTCAAAATGCTTACTGTCATGTTATTAGATGCTTACACTTTACTAGTATTTTTGCGAGATTGTCAAGTCCATTTATTGATTGACAATCAGACTAGTAAATACTTGATTGTGCCGAGTGTTACAATCGAGATTTGAGTCCATGACTGAGACACATTGCATCTATTGTTGGCATTATTCCAGTGATTATCAGCATTGTGGTGTTCACATCTTCAAACTATTTCTTAGAATCTAATAGATCCAAGAACAGGCTATTTAAATAGAAAATTTTAATGTTATCAATTTTGGGCATTTGATCTAAATGTTTTTAATAGTTTTTAACTGTGATATTTTAGTTTGTATATTTAATCACACATGTTTGATATGGTAATTATAGGTATGTGATTCTCTTTCTTAAAGAACATGGTAAAGAGATATTCAATGAGGTTCGTGCAGCATATGTTGATACAATGAATAAGGTAATTTTGATGTACTATTCTGCCTGCGTCAATTTTTAATAGCATCTATCATTCTTAGTATTTTACTAATTTCAGTACAATATTTTGGATCATATCTTAGATTCATCAGGTTGGTCTTTTTAATCATTCATTATATAGAAATTGACAGATCGCCCCTTTGATTGATCCTTCCTAGGCCCTGCATTGGCATGGGCCTTCGGCACTAGGCTGCCCTTTTTTATTACACTAGGAATTGGAACATGTTTCCATAACAGGTTGTGCCAAATCTTTAATATTGATTATAATGTGTTAAATGACCACATTTTTCTAAAATTTTGTTACAATAAGCATTTATCAATAGTATGTTTTGTTTAGATGCAGCAGATGCCCATCTAAGGATCTGGCCAGTTCTGTCATGTTAAAGTCATGACCAATTCACTATAGAAGATTATTTTTTTATATTTTCTTTGATTTGTTCTCGCAGGTCTTAAGTGTTCATTTTCGTGCATATATTCAAGCACTGGAGAAACTGCAGCTGGACATTGCAACTGCCACAGACTTAATTGGAGTTGAAACTAGGAGCACAGGTTTTCTCTTACGAGGAAGAGAACCTTTGAAGTACCGTTCTGCTGTTTTTGCTTTAGGTGAAAGAATAAATATACTGAAGGTAGTTATCAATAATGACATTCTTCACTGTAGAACACATAATATATTAGATTTTTCATGTTTAGAAATTGTTGAGATATTTGATTCTGAAGTATCTCCACAAAATATCTTAAATAAATAAATTGCCCATTGTTCTACAGTATGTTCTTTTAGTCTAAAACTACCTAATTCATTGAAGTCTTTACTGTTATTCACTACCACAATGTGGAACTGTTATATGCTAATCATTTTTCATTTAACTTCTACCATGGCACATTGGAATGCAAATGGTCCCCCAGTCTTTCTTCTTGGTGTTGGTGCTTTTCACTTATATTTCTATCTGCTTTTAGTTTCTCTTTAGATACTGTTGTTCCGGACATGTAAGTTGCTCATGTGATATTGGAGCTCCGGCTATTGTTTCCATATTTTATGTTTTCTAGCTGACTACGATCTTGGTTACTATATGTAATGATCAGAAATAGAGAGAAACTCACTTTCACATCTGTCTTGCTCCATTGATTCCTTTGATAGATCTTGGTAATCACTAGATTTGTAAAGGTTCATGAAGCACAATATGTATCTTGTTTCATTCTGATAGTATCGAGCACCATTTATGTTTCCAGATCCTAACCGTTACCTGACAAAGTGATCCCTTAACTCATTGATGAGATAACCAACTTGTATGTAATGAAATACCAAGTATGGTTGGTGATCAAACAGAAAGTTTGTTGTCAGGAACTGACCAAGCATGAAACAAATTAAAGATCTAAAAAAATCTCTTTTAAGTATCTTAAGAATATTAAGTTTATCTTCTCAGCAGATTACAAAATCAATAAATTATTACATTGCCAATCTGGATAACCAAGTTGGATAAAAGCTTTTGCCCATTTTCTCTCAAGTTTCTGTGAATTTTGTTGATAATGCTGTACTCTGCATCAAAGTTAGGTCCAAGTCCATAAATACTGGCACGTAGTGTCAATTATATTTGATTTTTATTAAAATTGGTTAATTATTGCTATGTTATAGTACATTTCATGGTATCTATTCTATTTTCTCTTTTCCTTGTTCACTTCTAGTTTGAAATCATTCTATTTGTAAATATCTTCATCTTATCTTTTCATTGTTTGTTGGAAATGTTTTTCTTTTCTATCTGAGTGAATGTGTTTTCTTTACTTTTAATGTATATTTTGTGAGGAGTTAAAACACAATGTAGTGTATAACATCCCGGCAAGCTGGAAGTCCAGTACAGTATGATCAGTCTATTATTTCCCATTATCCTGTGATCTGTTTCAAGAGAATCTCTTTCAGAAAATTTGTAGAAGTGCAATTTTATACCAGAATTTGTCTAAATTCCTAATGCTGTTTATTGTGGTGTATATGTAATAAAGACGTTATGTTTTTGCTTGAATTTGGGTCTGTGACTTCTTCCTTGCACTGTTCAGGAAATTGATCAGCCTGCATTGATCCCACATATAGCTGAAGCTAACTCTGTGAAATATCCATATGAAGTTCTTTTTAGGAGTTTGCACAAGCTTTTGATGGACACTGCCACTTCAGAGTAACCATGCTATGCTTTCTTCTGTATGTAATGTAGATAAAGTCAACACTTTTGTCATAATGCATTTCTGTGTTGCTTTAGGTACCTCTTCTGTGATAACTTCTTTGGAGAAGAATCTATATTCCATGAAATCTTTGCAGGTACTTCAGTGGTATTCTTGTGATTGAACATAGTTCATTACTCACCGTTAGGTAGGATTAGAACATGATCTTTCAAATTAGATTCTTCACATGCAGTTTTTGATGTATCTTTTGTAATTTCAATTTTATACCTTCTTTACCTATTAGTTTTGCATTTATTTCTTTGAGGTACATTGGTTCATGGGTTGAGATTTATCATTTAAAACCTTGATTAAAACATTAAATACCAACTGTTACTGAACCATATGGTCCAAGATCAGTCCTTGTTTAGACTTGTAAATATCGGTACAGTATTTGATCTTGGTATATATAATATATTTGTGAATTAAATATGTAGCATATTCCATAACTAGTTACTTTTTATCTATAACAACCAGTTTTGTAATATATGGGTCCATGTTTAACAAGGTTAAAATCTCAGGTATCTAGTTGCTTTTTATCTATAACAACCAGTTTAGCAATAAATGGGTCCATGTCTAACATGGTTAAAATCTCGGGTATTGGATTCATAATGGTTGCTGGTTGAACTGGTAGCAGTTCAGTTCATACCGGCTTATCGATATGGTATGCCGGTACATGCCTTGTTACCAAGTAGGGGGAGGGTTGGAGGAAGAGGAGGAGATGAGGAAGAAAAAGTGGAGTACCCAGCCTATGGTGGTGAGCGATAAGCACCACAAGGGAGGGGAGGCAACATGAAATAGATCGAGAATGCAGAGATGCCATGGTACCAAGTAGGTGGAGGAAAAAGAGAAGGAAAAGAGCTGGACAAGAAGAAAAAGTGGTGGAGAATAAGAGTACCCAGCCCATGGCAGTGCACAATGGGCACCGCGGGGAAAGGAAGGTGTCATGAAAGAGATGTGAGAGAAAGAGAGATGTGTATGTGTGTGTGTGTGTGTGAGAGAGAGAGAGAGAGAGAGAGAGAGAGAGAGAGGTCATGTGACAACCCTAAATGTAAAACAAAAATAACGACTGAACTGGGCTGGTTCCTGAAAATTGTTGATTCATGTGCTGGTTTGTGTTTAATTTCACCTACAAAATTCTAAAGCCTTGGAGTTGATGAATTTTATGGTGTTGATGCTGAATTTCATGCCTTTTCCAGCATCCTGGGCAGTATACCTACCTATGTTGCCTAGTACCAATTGAAGAAAATATTAAATGATTCAATACATGGGTATCAGGTTATATGATTGCACTGATAAGTACCGATTGGTATCCACTTTACCAAATAGTATTTAAAACCATGATTTTAATATTTTACTTGACTGATACCAGGCAATATACTACTTGATACACTGGTACCATACTGGTCCAGTAGATTACTAAAATCAGTACCCGGTCAAGATTTAGAACCTTGTATTCTACAATAATCAGAACCAATTTGTGTGTCATCAATGAGTAAATGGGCCTGGTGCTTCTACTTTAAACAGTGATCTTATTAACATGATTCAGGAAAATTCGAAAAAAAAGAAGCAAGAATGGAACAGAAAGAATTGAAATCAAAAGGGAAAGAGCAAAGATATTATTTCAAAGTTGGTACCTAGGTTAGAAGAAAGAGAGACCAAGTACAGGGTGGAGTCTAGAAAAGAAATAAGGTTTTTAATCTCGTACCATATCGGTGTACCGAGCTTTGCTTGGTATGGTACGGTACCGGGTACCAAGCGGTATGCCTAAAAAAGGGCATAAAACCTTTCGAAAATATCTGAAAACTAGAAATTGATCCCACGACCCAAAATCGACATCAGTACAAACCCCAGCCTTGTCTTTAACCTTTTACTATTTGTCTCAGTAGAAATGAGTGACGATGAATAACCATCCTCAGTCATCGAAATGAGGCGATTTACAAAGGCGATGTCGGGTCGAGCTCCATTGTCCGACGGTGTCGCTACGACGAGGGTTGTGACGGGACCAGAAGCGGAGTCGAGGTCAAAGGGAGGCAGTTTCTTCTTCCGCGAGGGCTTCTTCAAGCGGCGGGTAGGAAACAGTCCCAGATGGTGTCAGAGGTCGCAACGGCGTGGAAGGTGGTTGAGAAGGCGGATAAGCGGCACGCCTCCCGGGGCAACATAAAGGAAATAGCATGAGCGGCGTAGAGCTTCGGAAGCCTCTTCATTCTCAACTCTTCCTTCTCCATATCGTGCTCAATCTGTCGCTTGTTCTCCTCTCTCTCCCTCTCTTATGAAAAGGGCAAAGAAAAGGAAGCAAGTTTTTGTGTTGGAGCATTGTTACAGATGGTGACGATCGATTTCGATCGTTACCGACCTAGATCGGGCGGTAACAATCAAAATTTCAATCGTTACTGCTCGATACAGGATCGTTACCGATCTGTATCGGGCGGTAACAATCAAAATTTCAATCGTTACCGCCCGGTACAGCCCTGTATCGTTCGATATGGAGCTATATCAATGATACCGCCCGGTAGTGGGCGGTCCGCATACTAGTTTGCTGGTGGACCAGTACATACTGCCCGTACCGGGCAGTACAGTTCAATTTTAGAAACCCTGGAAAGTACTAGATGTGGAAGTGAAAGAGAGCTTTATTTGAGTAGGCTGACATGAATAAAAGGGTAATTGAACATGAAGGAGAAGTGAATGTTAAATTTACAGAAAAAAATTATGCAAGAAAGCAAAGTGGGGATGGAGGAGAAAGATGAAAAACTAATAAAGAATGCATATGTAGAGATACTGTTTTTCCTGTAGTTGAAAATAATAATATTAACAAATGTGTCACATCCCTAGGAGCTTATCTATTATAATGATATGTAGTTTTAGTAAAGATATATATACTTCATTTGTTTAGAAGCATAGAATAGTTCACATTGGATTTTGGAGGAGTTTTTAACTCAATTAATATTAGCAAAGGTCAAGGGCCAGGAGCTACTGAGCTGTGCAATTTAAGCACAAAATATTCTCCATTTATTTTCAGAATAAATATATGATTACTTTTCTTGGTCAGCCATTTTTGACCTACCATAATCAAGGTAATTGAATGAGTTACACATGACAGGTTGTTAAGATGTTCCATTTATTTTTCAAAATTGAATCTATGATATAAGCTACAACATAGTTGTTTTGTGAGGATTCTGATGTGTATATATGTCTGACTGAATGCATATGTGCATGTGTGTGTGCATATTCTTCTTGTTTCCAATAACTGCTTACCAAAAAGAATAAAACAATGAAGCATTTTTTCCCTTTTTTCTCTTCAGGGCCATTTCAAGTGATAGATGAACATTTCAACACAATACTTCCAAACTATTATGATGCAATTGGTTTGATGCTTATGATTCGCATCATACACCAACACCAGGTATTATTATATGTTTTACATGAGATATCTTTTTGCTAAGTATATTTTTGGCCTTTGTCATGCATAGGAAGGCATGCAACTTGTCACTAGTCATTTTTTTCTCCCAAAATAATTGGCAGAAGATTCTTTAGGTGTGTATGAGTTATCTTATGCTACGAGTAGTGGCACTATTGGTTTGCTGTAACATGATGTTCAATCTAGTCCTTGTATGTGTTTCTTGGTCATGTTTGCTATTTCTCTTTTCTTACTTTTGGCCACTCCACCACCATTACCCCTCGATATCCTCTTTTTGTCCTACCTTTCACCTACTCTATCACATCCTGACCACCACAACCAGCATTTCTTTCTTGGGGATGGCAACTTTAATTTTGCATGAACACAAACCTGACAATTGCATTGGTAGGCTATTTGTGACTTTCACCCTATTTGAACATGAAACAAACTATTTAGATACAGGCAAATTTTCTGGTTGATGCCCATCCCGAACCCAAATAGGGGGTACTCAAACCTGGTTTAAGCAGATTGGGTAGACAGTTACTTGCAAAAACCCGACATGCTGCCATTCCTACTCCTTTCCCTCTCCACTGCCTCCCCTTCCACCGCCTTCCTATTTGGTTTCTCCTAGCCTTCTATTTTGCTGTTCTCTACGCCAACATCGCTACCACTTGGTGGTGGGAAGGCAGACGAGGTGGAAGGATAGGTGGGAGAAGTGGTCGATTGATGGAGGAGTGGTTAGAATGGAGTAGAGATGAGAAAACAAGGAGGAAAAAGATGGTGCTGATATGGCAAGTCAATGGCGTAGGTGTCTAGCCATATTAGCACTGAATGTTGGAACTTATTCTGATTTGATTTTGTATGTCAGTTGGGTTGGTCTTACTAATACTGGACCATTGGTGTAGAGGAAATTAATGTACAGGAAAAATTTTGACCAAAAAATTTTGTGTAGGGATTAACTTGTACATTGACCTATTTTACAGGGACTAATAGTGTATATTTACTGGTATGCATGAATTCTTTTTTATCAGATGAATGTTTTTTGGGTGGAATGTCATTGTTTTGTGTTCTATTTAAAGGTCTATTGTATGCACTAGAGATCTGTTCTTCTACAATATAATTTCTGAAATGTTAGTCAAAGTTCTAGAGGGTCCAATTTCACTCAGGCATGTTGAATTTTTTGGGTTTAATTTTACTTTTTGTACTATGCAGAAAATTATTTTATATTGACGTTAACTACTAAATGACTTCCTAGTTAGTAGATAAACCATATGATATTTATTGACTCAAGTCATAATTAGGTCTTGGTGCTTCTTTCCTGCAAAACTGGTGATTTGATTTTTGGATCAGATGGATAATTAGGCTAGCTTTTGCTTTTTATCTCTCTATATGATTCAGATTATCTTTTTTTTTTTTCAGAATTTTACTTACAATAGATTGTCCTTGCAGTTGATCATGTTTAGGCGACGGATTCCATGTCTGGACTCATACTTAGACAAGGTCTGACTACAAGGTCCTTCAATTTTTATTGTACTCTCTTGTGTTCGTTTATTTATTCATTAATTTAACTTTTACTTTGTGCTCTTCTAATTCCCCCCCTTGAGATTTTATTTTCATCCATTGTCAATGCAAAACAGACATATCTGGGAAGTTATTGATAAAAATTATATAAGCCTCTTTAAATATATGAGAATATGGTGTTTAGGGGGTAAGAATGTTGAGATATAATATATAGTATCCTGAAGGAGACTGGTAGCAGATAGGTTGAGGCGCAATAAAGAAGATTAACTTCGTAAGTCATCTTAAGGAAACTGCGCTCTTGCCATATGATTTGTACTCTTGTGGCTAAGGTTTACAGAATTTAACCTTGATTGGGATATGATCATGATTGCTATAATTCTGGATTTGGATTGAGTTAAGTCAGTGTATTTATTATGGTAGATTCTTAGTTTCATTTTTTAAATTGATTGGAGACCAGCCTGATGAATGTTTGTTAAATCATGTTGGTTTTCATTTAGTTGATGGGTCTTTTGTGGATTGTCTTTAAATAGAAAAGAGCTCTAACCAGCCTGTGACCACTGACTCTTAGGAACTATTATCAATTGCCTTAAATCGATTTTTTTATTTTGTTAAATATAAGAGAAGTGTTGCATATCCATCAAAAGGGATGAAAGATGATTCCTATCTAATTGACCTTGTAGTCATGGACTCCCTCTGCTGTGTAGAATACTTGTAGATTTTCTTTTTGGTTTAGTCAATGATCATATTCTGTTTTGTTTTGTTTCGTCTAAAATAATTGTGGAGCATAATTGTGATTCTAGAACAATTGATTCTTTCCTGCACTATGAACAGGTGAACATTTCACTATGGCCTCGTTTCAAGATGGTATTTGACATGCATCTGAACAGCTTACGCAACGCCAATATAAAGGCTTTATGGGAGGATGATGTTCATCCTCACTATGTTATGAGACGCTATGCTGAATTCACAGCGTCCCTTGTGCACCTCAATGTTGAATATGGTGATGGACAGGTCAGCTGAACTACACACTGGTACCATTCTGTTGTGAAAATTATGAGCATCACTTGCCTCATCTTTCAATGCTGAATGCAATGTGTCACTGAGCATATTAACACAAGATTCTTGTATGCATTAAAACATGTTGCTTAGAATCTGCTTTGCTCACTGGCATTATTCATCTGAACCATTACCAACCGTTTTTGCTTATTACTGTAGCTTGATCTAAACCTTGAGCGACTTCGGATGGCTGTCGATGACTTGCTTGTTAAATTGGCTAAAGCATTTGCGAAGCCCAAGTCACAGACAGTATTCCTTATAAACAACTATGATATGACAATTGCTATATTGAAGGTCAGGAGTAATATTTGGTTATGGTTTCTTATCCATGTTATTAATCAGCTATCGTATAATTGGTTATGGTCCATGTGCCTTCTTGATGGTTTTGGTAAATTTGATGTGCAGGAAGCAAGTACTGGAGGAGGGAAATTGCAAGAGCACTTTGAGGAACTGCTAAAGAGCAACATAGGAGTATATGTGGTAAATATACAAAGTCCTGATACAAAGTTTATGTTGTTTACTGAAACAGGACAATAGTTCAAAAGCTTTTTCTTGGGAATTTACATTTCCAGTTGTGCTAAGATGAATTAGCATAATATGATTATTAAATGAAACAGAATTGAGCATTTGTTGTTGACACTTGTGAAACTAGGTACATGTAGATGCTGAAGTTTTTATGAGTCTCTGAGATATTTGGTTGACTGTGTACAGGAAGAATTGCTTCTAGAGCACTTTGGTGACCTTATCAGATTTGTCAAGACTAATGCTTGTGAGTTGGGAGATAAAATTTTAAATTCCAAATACAACGAATTCCCTTACAATCTCTAAACTCTTTATTTTAATGATGCTTATATTAGCTGAAGACACGAGTACCGGTGCTGGGAAGCCCAGTGTTGCTGATGTTGATCCATTGGTCAAGGATTTTGCCAACAGGTGGAAGGCTGCAATTGAACTGATGCACAAAGATGTTATTACTTCCTTCAGCAACTTTTTGTGTGGAATGGAGATCCTGAAAGCAGCATTGACACAGCTACTCCTATACTATACAAGGCTCTCAGAGAGTGTGAAGAAAATTCCTGGTGGTTCTGCCTTAAACAAGGACTTGGTTTCCATATCCTCAATATTATATGAAATCAAAAAATACTCGAGGACTTTTTGATTTCCCAAGTATTGACACAGCATGATAGGATTTTTTTTCCTGGGGGATACTGTTCCATGTTTGCCACCACAGTTTCTCTGTAGTAGCACAAGATGATGAGGTTGAACTTATTTCATTCAGTTGGCGACTAGTTATTTAACGATTCCAGGATATATGTAAGAGTTTTAGGTGTGTCATTAAAAACAAATAAAACATATAATGTTTATGAGTTTGTTTTCGTGTCTGTACATGTACTATTTGAGTTTATGATATTGCTGATTATGTCATATGAACAGTACGAATTTAATGATTGACTGTGAACACTGGAAACTAGCTCAACTTGTGTGAGTAACTATTTTACATTGGGAACTCCCTAGCTAAGCTTGAGTCTAACATGCATTATGATTTGGTATGGTTTTCAATATAAATAAGTAAATGATTTTTGTCTTAAGCATTTTGGATACTAGTACTATGATTACCTTAGTCTTACGCATTTTAGGCAATAAGACTTTTTGACCTATTAATTACTGAGACGCGTTTATTGATAGTGTTAACAAGCTTGGCCAGCTCCATGTAGGTTCCATTTACTCTTTCAACAACTACTACTCAAGCTGTTCATGGTGAACCAAGCCAAAGAGAGTACGTGATTTCAGTTCAGCTTCTGGGTTGCTTTCCAGACAAATCCTTGTGAAAGATCCAAGTGATGACACTGCTTCAATCTTTAAATATCAACGGTTTCTCTTGTTTTTTGGCTCATTCAAGGAATCTAAGACCACTGACACTTCGAATCTTATTAGCCAAAAGAACCTTAAATTCTAGAGGTTCAAATTGGCCAATTTTGATTTGAGAGATGACCTCAAATTAAACTACAGAGGATACAATTTTGCTTCTTTGGTCAGCCACCCATAATTAAATTCTCCTAATTAATTTATTTCAGTAATATTCTTTTAACATTTATTATTTACGTATAATCAAAATTTCCACTAATTTTTTTTGCTGGATTTAAGTATAGTGAGGAGTTCTTTTTGTTTTTTCTTTGAGAATAATGTTCACAATGAAAGAAACGAGAAAGATTTATTTATAGGATTTGATTCGGTTTGGTCCGGTCTTTTTCTTAGAACCGGGCGTTCTCGAACCCGTGAAGATCGCTGACCCGGCTCAGGGACTTCCGCATGATGGCCACCTTGGCCAGCTGCTCGGCGGCGCGCCAAGCCGAAGTGGGCGTCAGCGGCTCCCCTCGCACCTCTGCTGGACCTTCCCGCCGGCTCCTCCTCCCGGACGGCGACAGGTGCTCCTCCTGCTGCTCATCATGATGGAGCTGGTGCTGCGCCAGGCACCGTCGCCGCCGCTGGAGGTCGGCGAGCTCCGCGTCCAGGTTCTGGACGAGGTGGTGTCCGTGGGCGTCGGAAGCGGACTGCAGAAGCAACGCGCGGGCAGAGGAGAGTAGGTGGTGTCCCGTCGCGTAATCCGAGAGGTCGCCTAGGCGCCGCGACTCGGCCACCGCACGGGTTGCGACGAAGATGTTCCGTAGCCGCAGGGCGGTCGTCGAGCGGCAAGAGGAGCCGGGCTCGCGGTCGTACTGCAGGAGGGGTAAGATAAGGATCTGCTCCGCCCCGAACGCCAGCTCTTGGGTGGCCGGATCCCTGTAGTTGCACTTCACTGACAAGTGGTGATGACCGCTGTGTGGCCCGGTCGCCGCCACCGGCGCCCTCAGCTCCACCAGCACCTCTCTCTCCTCCTCTGCGTAGAGGTCCCCCAGCCAGAGAACAGAGTTTTCTCCCCCGATGGCCACGTCGCCGCAGCCACTGCCGCCGCCGCATGGGTAGACGGCGGAGATCTCGCCGGACGGGAACTCAAGTTGGAGCCGGACGTCCTGCATGACCACAGACACGAGGCCGCCCACGCACTTGATGAAGGCGTCTTCCTGTTTCATGGGCGATGGCTCCGCTGCTCCTACGAATCCAGCATCTTCGACGGGGATCTCCAGATGCGCGAAGCGTGTGGTGGCCGCGGCGGTGGTCGTCGTTGACAGCGCGTGGCGCCTGATATCACCACCGCCGGTACCGCGCGGTGAGCGAAGGGGTTTGTGATCGTGGTGGTCGCTGTTGTTGTTGTCCTTCTCTGGGGCAGACGTTTGCTGCGGCTGCCTGCCGTCCGATAGGAGCATGATGGTGGCCACCGGGTTGCGCTCCCTGCGGTCTTCGAGAACCTTGGTGGCCTTCCTGAGTGCGTCGCCGACGCTGGCGCCACTTGCCTTGGCGGCGCCGCCCACCACTACGAGCCTTTCCACGATTTGACGGGCGGCACGCTGGCCCTGCTTCGACATCTGGCGGAGAGGGAGTAATCTCTTGGCACCGGCAGAGGCCGAGAATGCCACCATGGAGAGCCGGTCCGCGGGGCCCAAGGAAGAGACCACCAGCCGTATCGCGCGCTTCAGCATCTGGAGCTTCTCCCCTGTCATGCCTTGGCTCACGTCCAGCACTGTCACCAGATCGATCGGGGCACGGCCTGGCGCAGGATCGAGGAGAGGAGCAGAGGATCGAATCGGCGGGGCTTTCACCTTGAGCGCCACCACGTAGTTCCGGTGCCTCCGCCCCTCGGAGAGCAGCGCCGCCTGCGGCATCACGCTCACCTGGACGCCACTCGCTGTGGACCTCGGTGTCGGGCGACAAGGGACTCCTCCGTCAGCACGGAGGCCAGGAGATCGCGAGCGAGGGGTCGCAAGAAGCCCATGGAACTCATCCTCGCCTTCGCCATACTCATCCTCATCCTTGTCCTCGTTTGTAGCTTCTGGTATAGGATTGAAACGCACGCCTCCTCCCTGGTTGGACTTGGGCACAAGAAGCAGCGGCTCGTCGTCGTCGTACACCTTAGCAACAGCCGCCACTCTGTTTTCTCCCAGCTGCCGTTCACCGCCCTTGCTAGCGTTCCGGCTGCCGCCGCTGGTAGTTCTCCTATTGGGGTTCCGGTTCTCCGTCTCTCTCGCCGTCCCCTGCTCGATGGCTGCTGCATCTTCCTCGCGGCGGTGGAGGGCGGAGAGGAAGGGCGCCTGGCGCCAGGCGGCGGAGCAGACGGGGCATGCGAGGCTGCCGAGGCCCCTGACGTGGGCGGCGATGCAGGGGAAGTGGAAGGCGTGAGAGCACTCCGCCGTGAAGACCGGCGTCTCCTGGCTCGCCTTCAGGATCTGCGAACATAACCGGCACCTACTCTGCAATTCCACCACCATCACCACGATGAGAACAAACAGTGATCTTGGACGAGGACGACAACGAGTCAAAGAAGGACAACGCATGCTTCGATCAGTAAAAGGTCGAAAAGCCAAAAAGCAACTGAAATGACCGGAAAAGACGGGGAAAGCATTTCGACGCATTCCACATCATTCTTCAATCAAAGCCCGCAGCCAAAAGCTGGGATTCTGATGAGATCCGGCCACCGAGAGGAGAAAGAACTGGTCAAATCAAGAGCCACGCAACTCTTGTGTCATCGGATCTCGTAAAAGGAAGCCAAGAATCGACGACGAAAGACAGAAAACTCGAAGAAGGGATTCAAGGTTTGCAGAAAGATGATGCAAAGGTGCATGCTTTTGGGGGGCAGGGCATGCATACCCGGGAGAGGTGCTTGAAGAGGGCGAATCTTGAGGGGGATCTCGGAGACGAAGGTGTGGAGAACGCCTTCCGACGAAACAGAGCGGGGCTCCGACTCCTCGGAGTGCTGCTGGCGGTGGCGGCGGCGGCGGCGGCGGTTGCGGTAACAGCAGACGTGGGCGTGTCGCATTGCAGGTTCGGGTAGTCCGGGGACTTCGACTTGGTCTGGCACCGGAGGCCCGCTGCCAGCGCCAGCCTCGGCGTCGAGGGGTTGCTGCCGGAGAAGAAGCCCCGCTTGGCGCAGCTCCTGGGGCTGGGGCCAGGACTGACACTAGGCGTGCGCTGCTGCTTCTCCCCAACCTCCATCCTCGTCGCCACCGTGACTTCTGGATCTCGACGCACCGACGTGCAGAAGGCTCTCCGCCACCCTCCCCTTGTCATCGCTCTCCCCCTCCACTTTGCTTCCTCCTGGTGTCTCTTATTGGCTTCGTCTCCTTCTCTCACTTTCTCTTTTGGACCTCTCTTGCGGATCCCTATATCCTATTTATTAGAAGCACCTTATCATCATCATCATCACCATCAGCAGCAGCAGCAGCAGCAGCAGCAGACTAAAATATTACCCATAAACGATAGCAACAAACACTCTCGTCACCCGCTTCACATCTCCGCCTCTCACAGACTTGAGCCCGGAGACAGGCGGAGGTAGCTCAGATATCTACGGAGATTTACACCGCAGAAGGCAGAGTAAAGTCAAACGCTCCTCCCAAAGTACTTGCCATCATCATCATCACTGCAGCAGTAATTAAGTCCTACCGCATCACCTCTCCCACTGTGGCTTCGTGCATGGATCCCAAAAGTCAACACTGTTCCGTATCCCTCCTCTCATTATCGTTGTCATCGTTATCTCTTCCCCCGTTCGTCTTCATCTGCTCTGCGACTTCGATCCGGTTCTTCGTCCTTTACGTGTCAACATGGAAAGAAGACGCCATCCCACTCTGGTACGTCCATATGACCGCCATGGTGGAGAAGACAGTGAGCCACAGCTGCCTTGGTCAAAATTTTCGCCATGCATAGTCAATGACGGGGGCATATCCACCAAGTAGTGTTCCTACTGATGCCCCAAGGTTGCTTGCGATACAGCAGGCCCGCTTCGTAGGTTTCTTCCAATGTTTGGTGGTGGTGGTGGTGGTGGTGGTGGTTGCAAACATGACAACCGATGCTTTCAGCCATCCACAGTCCTAGCACTTGCTTTAGCTAATGATACTCTCATTTCCACCTTGAAACCTGACAACTTGGATAGGAGATCTCCTACTGCACCCACGAAACCAATCCCACAACACTCTCACTCTCTTTCATCCTCTTTCCAGAAACAACAAGACATGTCATCTTTGATCAAGCTATGGATGCTGCTTTCTTACTTCCTCTTCTCCCTTAAAAGCTAAAAAAGCCTTCAGAGACTGATCTCTCTTACATTTCCATGCAACTCATATAACTTCTAAAAGATTACAATCATGAGGGGAGTTTGCTATGGGAAATCAACCAATACAAATTTTTATGATTCTACTCTAAAAATAGTGAATTTTATATCAACATTCATGATTGAATATTCATGGCCTCATCTAACATATTTTATACCTAAAACAATGGTGTGCCAGACTCATTTACCAATAGTTAAGCATTTGAAATCTTAATTTATATTATATATATATATATATTATTTTATTTTAATATGCTAACTAACATAACTGATAAAAATAAATATAATAAATTTAGTTATAATTATTTAAATAGTGAGGGCCCCTTGCAATAGCCTTCCAAGGAGTTAGCTAAAGTGTAACTTCATAGAGTCTAAAAGAATCTATAAAATAAGAAAATAGTAGAATGTCTTTGAATCTTGAAAAGACACCTACAAATTCTATCACTTGAATTATTTGATCAAAATCTGCATTCACCGCTTCTCGTTGTAACAACAAAAATATTTTTTTAACCATAAATTAAATAGTAATTTTTTATTTCTTTACTGTATATATATATATAGCTTGAATTTCTATAGTTTACTGTCCTTATATTTTTTAGATGATGATGAAATATGGTTAAATGCTTTTTTTTAAAGTATTTGTCTTGCAAATTGGATTAAAAAAATCATTTTAATTAAATATAAAACATATTTAAATAAAAAAAGAAGATAAATATTTAAAAATACATTTTGAGTTCGAATTCAAATGAAGCGAGCGGTGAGAGACGACGACGAGACGGGCCCACATTCGGGGGCTACTCGCAGTAACGTAACTCACCGGTTTGTCTCTCTCACAGACCAGCCGAAGGAAGCAGGGCGTGATGGGCCTCAGGCACCGACCGCCGCTCTTGATGGCCCCCACGGGTCCCATGTGCTTTATCGCAGATGTATCCTCTTGCGGGTGAGGAATCCGAGGGGATGCGAAAGAAAGAGTCCCATTGATTTTGTAATATAGGATGAATTTATTACTATTATTATCCATTAGCTAAAGTGTAACTTCATAGAGTCTAAAAGAATCTATAAAATAAGAAAATAGTAGAATGTCTTTGAATCTTGAAAAGACACCTACAAATTCTATCACTTGAATTATTTGATCAAAATCTGCATTCACCGCTTCTCGTTGTAACAACAAAAATATTTTTTTAACCATAAATTAAATAGTAATTTTTTATTTCTTTACTGTATATATATATATAGCTTGAATTTCTATAGTTTACTGTCCTTATATTTTTTAGATGATGATGAAATATGGTTAAATGCTTTTTTTTAAAGTATTTGTCTTGCAAATTGGATTAAAAAAATCATTTTAATTAAATATAAAACATATTTAAATAAAAAAAGAAGATAAATATTTAAAAATACATTTTGAGTTCGAATTCAAATGAAGCGAGCGGTGAGAGACGACGACGAGACGGGCCCACATTCGGGGGCTACTCGCAGTAACGTAACTCACCGGTTTGTCTCTCTCACAGACCCGGCCTGGGACCCACCGCGTGGCGGGCCTCAGGCACCGACCGCCGCTCTTGATGGCCCCCACGGGTCCCATGTGCTTTATCGCAGATGTATCCTCTTGCGGGTGAGGAATCCGAGGGGATGCGAAAGAAAGAGTCCCATTGATTTTGTAATATAGGATGAATTTATTACTATTATTATCCAATCATATGAGTTTCTACTTACTTAAAGCATAAGAGAAATCTTTTATCTAGTACTGATACTGTAACCATTCTCATTAAGTTATTCATTAATTTCTTTATTTATTATGATTTAAATTATTTAATTTTTCATTCATTATAAATGTAATCGTTACTATTAAATATTTTTTTTTATTATAATTAAAATTCTTTATTATGATCCCAACGTTATAAATTTAAATTAATTCTTAAACATTACGAAGTTGATAATAATAAATGGCGGTTTTGATCCTGAGCTCATCATCTCTCTCAATTCTAAAGAATTTCCTACACTATCTAAAACGTGAGTTCGAAAAGTGCTAAAATACAAAAAGAAATTATTGCTGAAATTCTTAACAACAATGGTCGGAGGTATGTAATTTTTATTTTCACATAAGTTTTCTTATATTTTTATTATAATGGTTTAGAAACACATTTTAATATCAAATTTTCTAACAGTTGCTATCGAAGCCATTAATTTCTGTCTTTATATGAAAGAGTTTTCATTTTTTTTACCATGAATATGACTAGGCTAATGAATCAATCATCTACTCATCCTTATGAGGATGTCATATCTACCTTAGTAGATATTTCCACCTCTCCTCCCTCATCACATCATAAGTAATAATAATAGCAAAATATATATCTATTTTGCTATCATCAATGAATTATTTTTCTTATGTAAATAAATATATTATTTAGCTAAACAATATGAACACAAATAGCCTCCTCCTCCTTAGCATCCGATCTTAAGAAAAAATTCTGAAGAAAATAACAATCTTGTGTTGCACTAATTCTTCTAATCCACCTAACACAGTTTACTTACTAATTTTCTTTTGTGTTGGCTTCCTTACACAAACTTTATCTTTGGCATAAGTCTTACACTGCCATTACATTTAGACTATGGATTATAATAAGGAAAAAGTCTTCAGAATGCAAGAATTAAATATTCTCACTCTACAAAGTTGAACATGATTAGATTCTTTTTTGGACATTGAAACAGGGAAAGAACTAATGCAGCAATTAATGAGGGACCTGCCCTCAGTCTTGTCTCAGGCAGCAACTGATATTTGTGACAATGTGCCAATAATTCTTCAGCAGAAACGAAAAGGACATCTCTGATTGATTGCCACTGGAACAAAAAAAAAAATGAAGAAAAGCTTTCAGATAGACTCGGATCGAGCAATGATTGATCGCTCACAAAGGACAACAAGGGCAGAAACATGATAAGAAGAGGTAACTAATCTGGCTGGGAATCCATTGGAAGATGTGGAGGTTTCAGTAGAACTGTGGGTGATCAAAGCGAGCCAATTCTTGAGACTTAGCAATTCGATAAAAAGGATTAGTTTTGTGTCATCAGTAGATCAAACAAGCCTACCACATCAACTCTATTCGACAAGAAGATGAGCCTGACAAGATTTGATGTTTGCTATTTGGATAACACAGAAACAACAGTCAATATATATATTTTCTTTTCAAGCATGAATTCATTAAGAGTGCTCATCACCTATTTTTAAGAGCATTTTGAGACATACTGGTCAAATTGGATCCACTCAAAGAATTAATATGTATTATTTTTTCCTCCTGCAAAGTCATATTGTGTTTCGGATATATATATATATATCAGTGCAGTTAATCTCCATTAAGTACTTTTAGTTAACTGTTAAATCAGGACTCTAAATTTATGATGTTTATATATTTATATCCTTCTTTCACTCGAATATAAATGTAATTAATCTGGATTTTAAATACTTGGAGAGACATATATGCTGTTCTTTCAGATCCAGATCGATCAAACTCTTGAATTCTGTTCCCAGTCCTCTCAAGAATCCTTCGGATACTATCTATCTATTGAGTGTGGAAGCAGCAAACACAATCAAAGTAGGGCTATGATTTATCTATCCACAAATGGCGTGCATTCCGATCCACGTAAAAGCTCTTTTCCCTAAACTGATGCCTTGTTTCTAATTCTTGGATGATTTAGAGTGACTATATATGATAAGCATGCATCTCTTGTTCTTGAGCATGATCAGGTCAAATGGCTTCTGCATCAAGATCCCCCCAGAAAGAAAGTAAATTAATCAGGTTATCAGATCGCATTTGGCAGATCAATCAATCCCCTCATTCATTTGAACTCTCAATTCTTTATGATGAGATCCAGAACAGTGCAATCCTGCAGGTAGAAACAATTGGTACGTAGTCTCAATCTGACCTTTCTCCAGGTCATATTCTAATATGTAGTCAGTCTAATGATTAAGATCCACATGCTACTCTCATCGGTTGTGGCCATGACTGGACTCTTGTCCTCTCGTATATAGTCAGTCTATCAAGACTTGTTTACTATTGAGGTCGAAGCCATAAGCTAAGAATCAGCAATGGTACTGCTATGACTACTGCCAAGAAGAACAGCATCAATTATTTGTACGAGTAACCTAACATAGTTTCTCAGAAGAACTCATCTCGGTTCGTGATGAACGACACCCCACATAAGTTGCATGTGAGAAGTATGATTGCCAGCGGCATCTCTACTGTGCGTCAACTCATCAGGCTTTAATACCAGCAGGCAAAGGGAACATGGTTTCGTCGAACGCTCGGGGGAGGCATGCGCATGAAGGGTAACCCGGACAGCTCCCACATGGCGTATGGGGATCCCTTGCTTAAGAAACTAATAGTTGTAGAGCTCCTTCAGCAAGCATCTTTTTCTTCTCTTCCATCACAAGCCATGCCGGATCGATCCAGTTTGACCACTGGAAGCATGTGCAGATCCGGTACGGAGATGGATCGGCATCTGCATTCTTTTACTGAGATCGGGTAGCGTCCGTCCGGCAGCCGATCGAAGAAACCGATACGGATTAGGGTTACAGCGCCATGGGAGTGTTGGCATTGAAGTCCTTGGGACCATCGTTATGGTGAGTTGGTGGTCTCACATGGATGGGGGCGAAGGGGTTTACATGAAGGAAAAGAGAAGCGCTTGAAGAAGACAAGCAGACAGAGAACGCGTGGCTTATCAGGACACATGCATGCCATGAACTACTACAAACTGCTACGTATCTCCGACCACCTCCCAATCATACGCAGGAGAGAAGAGACAGCGGCGTCCCACCAACAGTCGATTCGACGACCCCAATGATGAGCGAGTGAGAGAGAAGGTGGCATGGTTATTGTCATTAGTAGAGCATTATGCTTGACGGGCACGGTGCTCGTAGCTTTCGAGTTGATGGACATCGATGGATGCCTTCTTCGTTCTCGCAGGTTCATGCACTTGCCAACGAGTAAAGACATCGGGAATGCCTTCCCTGCAAGTGAAGTGGATATGAACTGGTCAACGAGACATGCGGTGAGGAACAGAAGTGAAGGGGATCCACGAAGGAGGCCCGGAGGCTACTCAAAGTTCTTCTCTTTCCTCTTTTTTTTTTGGCTAAACAAGGAAGAAGTCAACGGTGATCAGGGATGATGAATGAGCACATGCAGTGTTTTGTGCTGTTAGTTGGTGCAGTCGGTTGACTATGATATCTTAATCTTCTTGTTTATATATGGCTTCTGGATTCTGGATCTGCGCTAGCTAAGTTTCAGAAGCCACACATTTGTTTTTGGCTAAACAAGAGAGGAGGAAGAAGGCATTGCAATGCCACACCACATGCCTTTATATCTAAATCATTAATGCAATTTCCATTAAGCATTCATGCTGTCAACTCTTCTCTATCCATAATTAATGTAGTTTTTATTATAAAATCATATTTTTAATATTCGAAAGTCAAGTAACTATTATTTTTTTTAAAAAAAATCTAATTGATAATTTCGATTATTTATATCCTAATCTAAGTAAGAAATCATGATTAATTTCATCAATTCTTTTTAGATTCTATCTTGTTTAGGACTTAACAAAGTCCCTCTATTTCCATCTTGTATGAAATTGACTGATGTGTGTCAGTATTGATGAAGCTTAATTTTCAAGATCGACTCCTCGTAGGTACAACAACAACGACAATAACAAATAAAAATAAATCATATTATTTTAATTATTTGTTTGCCATTGACTAGACTTGTAGTTGATCAAATAAGATGATGTTTTTATAACCTACCCTCCTCATCATAAGCATCAAACCAAAAACATCTCTTCAACGATTATGAACCACAAAGGATAGTAATTTTATTTATATATTTTTTATTTTATTATCTTCAGATATTTCTATTAGAGTTAAAATGAGATATGCCCTCTTATTCTAATTCTTTTTCTTTTAATAATCCTCCTCATCCATGTATGTATGTATAGATAGATGGACGGATAGATAAAAAGAGATGGAAAGTGATAGCACCTATAGTAATTGAACTATAGTGAAATATATTTCCACATGCATTTGAGCCTAATGTCTTATCAGGATTGACTCAGCAAGCATCTTTAATGATCTGAGGCAACATGATAACATTAGTGGCTATCATGAATAAAGACTGATAAAATTGCTCATCATGAAGAAGGGTATAAAAACCATAGTAGTAACACAAGCTTTCTCATGGCAATCAACCTTTCCTCTCGAAGGATGAGAAGAACAAGTAGCTCACTCATCCAAGATTACTCTGCCCAAATGGTACACTTGCGTGTATTCACACATCATGATATGAAATAAACTGTGATTCGGTAAGGTCCCAAGTGTTTTAACTCACTGCATCAGTAGCTGCCAGAAAAGTTGTTGAAAGGATTTATCCTCTTACTTCAGAGACATGTAACAGCAGATTTGTACTTTAAAGAACTCTTAGAGGGAACTCAAACATTTTCTGCAGCACCTTCATGTGATGTCCCTTCTAATTTCCCCGTCGCGGACAGTTTATCAGCTGCTAGTCTTTGTTCCAGTGCCCTTGCTCCCCGTTCTCTGTAGCAGAATCAGGTCACTGAATTAGTATCTACCGTGAACAAATCTATTAAGTATCTATGGCATCAATTACATGCATCGTTTGATAAACCATACAACCCTGTTTCATGCAGCAAAACTTGGGTTAGTAGCATCCTCATGCATGAAAGACATTGTTCATCTGACACAAAAAAAAATGCTAAACCTGATAACTGGAACAAATAGTCAAGTAAAACCAAGCTAGCAGTGGACACTGCACCAGTCAACATATTATAGGTATTTATCAACACATTATAGGTATTTCTTCCCAATATCAGAAACCGTGGTAGATTTGACATTTACAACATGTAGCAAGGTGTGTGTGTGTGTGTGTGACCGCTTTACCAAGCGATATAAGTCTTTGTACTGAGCCCTGCACGTATTGCCTGATTTATCTTGGTCCACACACTGATAGGCTATTAGACCAGTAAATACCATCGTACCGAATCACCATCCTACCAAATCTTACCATGCAAATCTTGACCTAGAATATGATGGAATTCAACACACATGCATCTAAGATTGTCTTGATCAATATAAAAAAGGTTGGATTTGGCTTGAAGTGTCCTAGAGCATGTTTTACCGTAGAAACGATTTTTGCATTATTTGTTTTGTGTCGGATAATGAACATTTTGTTTCTAAATTTTTTAATAATGTACATCATGCTCCATGGAGCTTATTGCTGATTTTTTTTTGCCCCAATATTTAGTTTCCAAATGGAAGGACCAGAACCCCGCATGCGTCGTATACCACAATGACTGAATTGAATATTTGACTTTGATCAGCTATTAACAGGAAGTACATACTCTTAAAGAGAACTTTCAGAATTTAGTTGGTCATCTATGACTGTATAACAGAGTCGCTGAGAAGTACTTATTTATTTCTCACTAAAAGAATTTTGCAGAACTGTACTATCATCAACTCCTACAATGATCAATTTGTTGATACTAGAAGAACCAATGCAGTTTGAAAGTCAACGATAATATTTCTATGTCTATTTATGTTTACACATTATCCATAAACATATATTTGTGAGATGTTCATAATTTTTTGTTATTTTATTTTATTTTTGAAGTGTGTTTATATATATAAATATATGTATACAAATATATTTTATCTTAATAAATATATGTCATGCACTACAGGATGAAAGTTTTAGCAAATAGGAGCTATGTAAAATAAAAGACTTATGCGACAGCTTATGGACAAATAAAATCATTATGAATTCTTAAATCCAAACATGATAGAAGATTAATAAGGAATGAAAAACCAGTGATTTAAAAAACGCTAGGTGTCAAAAGACGCCAAGGTCCAAAAACGCTCGAGGCGCTAGGCGCTCGCCCGAACGAAGTGAGACACTAAAATATAAAAATATATAATATAATTAATAAATATAATTATTTAAAATTTTAAATAAAAATATGCTATTAAATTAAGAAAATCTAAGGTACAAAATCACAATATCACATTAACAAAAAGTCTCAAAATTCAAAACAATAAAATTTTACATCAAAGTCATTCATCATAATCAATATTATCGTCATTTTCACACAAATTATCTTCATTGAATTCGCCTATCCTTCATCTTCATTAAAATATGTTTCATTCTTTATGTCTTCAACAATAGCAGGAGCCGAGCTTGATGCTTTTGCACTCATTTTTCTCTTTGTCATCAGTCTTGTATATGTTTGTAATTCTCCAGCACCTGAAGCTCTTGTCACATCTCTCCATGTCAATCTATCATTTTTAAATACAAGTTCTTCTTCCACATCTCCCCATGTCAATCTATCATCTTCAAATACAAGTTCGTCTTCGGCATCTTATAAATTGGCACCCATTTCACCCACCAACCACTCATTTGAATCATCAATATCTCGTAATAAGATTGGATCAATTCTATGTTACAAACCATGACAAAGCCTTCAAAGCTTGATTATACTTTATGTAAACAAGATCGTGTAATTGTTGATATTCCAACCGATTTCTTCTCTTTGAATGAATCTATCATGTCATATAATTTAAAAATATATTAATACATCTATCTAAATTAATTAATTAAAATAAAAATATTTAGTGATCCTTACATGCTCAAAGACACTCCAGTTTCGCTCACAACCCAAAACACTACATGTCAAACTAAGTACTTTGATAACAAATTACTATAAGTTCGGGGTGGAATTTCCAAATAAACTCCATCATTTAGCTGCAAAATTTATGTTATTATTAGCAGTAACATAATAACATGCTATAGATGAAATTAATTATATCAAATTATTAATACCTGGAGACGTAGTTATCTTGGATCGAACGGCCATTGGAATTCCAAAAAGACCTTATGCATTTTTATATAAAGATAATTCATGAATAATCTTATCTTGTACCTCAAGGCTTGGAACTAATCTTGTAACGCACTGATATAACCCATCCAAATCTTCTGCATCAAACCCAACAGATTTAATCTTGTAAAAGAATTCAGGGTTCAAATAATATCCTGCTGCATGTAAGGGACGATGAAGTTGATAATTCCATCTTTTATCAATGATTGTAAAAAATTTCTCATATTTTTCTTCATTTTCATTAAAAGACATTTTAATCGTCTCTTTTGCTCTATTCATAACCTCATAAATATATCTCATTGCAGGCTTATTTTCATTATCCACCAATCGAAGGACTCGAACAAGATGGTCCATTACCTTTAATATATAAACTACATGATTCCAAAATGATTGCATTAAGATGATATCAATAACCCTCTTGCCTTTTGCTTCTTTTGCCCATTTGCTTGTCACCCATTTCTTATAGGTAAACATATTTATCAGATTATGTTTTTGACGATGCACACTCTGTAATGTCAAGAATGAAGTAGCAAATCGAGTGACACCATATCTCACTAATTCTTTGTTCCCTGTGAATTCTCTCATAATATTCAAAGCCCCAATATGATTATAAAGAAATCCAACAACAAAATTTACCCTTTCTAAGATTTTCTGGATGCTTAAGATCTTTCCAATATCCTCTAACATTAAATTAATACAATGTGTCGCACATTGAGTCCAATATAAATGTTGTCCTTTTGTTTTAAGCAATTTACCTGAGACAAATAATAACAAAAATGATAAGACTTAAGAGTTTAACACATTTAATTGAAGATAAAATAATTCAAAATTTTAAAAATTCAAAAATTCAAAAGATGAATAGTACCAACTAATACATAGTTACTTTCATTGTCGGTTATGATTTGAATGACATTTTGTTCTCCAATTTCTTCCACGAACTTGTCAAGTAAATCATATATCTTGTCTTCAAATTTTACAAAAGATGAAGCATCTATTGACTTCACAAACATAGTCCCTAAAGAACAGTTAACCATAAAATTAATTATACTCCTGCGCCTCTTATCAATCCAAACATCTAACATAATAGAGTAACTATGTTTTGCCCATGATTCTTTATGACCCTTTAGTAAATCATTTATATAATTCAACTCTTTTTGCAACAATAGAACTCGCATCTCATAATAACTTGGAGGTTTTAATCCCGCACCATATCTTCCAATAGCTTCAATCATTTCCTCAAAACTGTCTAAACGAGTTATACTAAAGGGAAGACCAGCCTAATAGAAGAAGCGAGCAATGTGCTGAATTGTTCTTCCTCTTATTTCTTTATCACAAGCATCACTTTTATTTGTTTGTCTAAATATTGAGCCTCCTGCTTGCCCTTGTTGCTTCTGGGATCCTTGAAGCATATATAGATCCATCGGTCCTTTTTTACCTTTCTTAGTACTCATAACTTCTTTTCCCTTTTTGTCGTATACTCTTTTTTCACTTGGGTTAATACTTATAGAATAATCTTCTTCTTCATCCCTGAGATGTTCAACATTGTCTTCTGGTAAATTCCCATAAGATTCATTCTTTTACGTCTTCTTTTCATTCATATAACTCAATAACTCTTCTTTTACATCAAGTGGACACTTTTTGCAAGCTACTGCATTCTTGAAATTTCCTACTAGATGTTGTTTTACACGAAAAATACCACATCTAGTAGTTTTATCACAGAACATGCAAGTCACTGCATTAGGATCTTTCGGATCCTTTAGATAATTATACTTCCATGCAGGATCTTTTTTTGATGCCATTGGAGACTCTATTGAGTTGCTCTGTACACTTGCCATTTATCATGAAACCTAACAATAATTTCAAATAAATAAAAATTAATAGTATTAAAATCAAAATAATATATTATTAATCTAATAAATACAAATAATGTTACTAGTATACAGTTAACAGTATACTATCGAAAGAGAAGAGAAGAGTGTAAGGGAAGACCGAGAGTGCTGACTGAGAAAAGCGGGGGCGACAGCAGCAAGCGACGACAGTGGCAGTGGTAGCAGCGAGCAGCGACAGTGGCAGCGGCAGCAACGAACAACAGCAGCGGGAGCGACGAGCGGAGATAGTGGCAACGGTAGCAGCGAGCAGCAACAATGGGAGCGGGAGCGGCGAGCAACGAGCGACGAGTGGCGATAGTGGCAACGGTAACGGCAAGCAGCGACAGCAAGAGTGGCGAGCGACGACAGTGACAACGGCAGCAGCGAGTAGTGGGAGCGGGAGTGGCAACGTGAATGGCGAGCAGGGTTAAGGTTGGGGAAGTCGCGCTGAAATCGGTGCTTTAGTTGGTTTGATTGAACTAACTAAAGCACTGGAGACCGAACTAGACCTAAAACGCTGGTTCGATCGCTTGGTTTAACCCAAGCGCTCGCCCGAAGCGCTCGACGCCTGGGCTCGGGCGAGCGCCTAGGCGACACCTCTTTGAAGCGAGGCGCTCGGGCCTCGCCTCGCTCGAACGCCTAGGCGAGTGCCGGAGCGCCTATTGAAATCACTGCAAAAAACATAAATGTTGATCATCTAATAATCAATGCTAGCCTCAGAATTTGCTCTCAATCTATGTCTAAAGATAATTTGCTGTTCTGCCTAACCTAAAATTCTTGTATTCTTCCAATAATTTAATTGGGTGATTATCCTTTTCCCCTTTTTGTTTTTTTTAATTTTTCTTCTCTCCTTTGGGCCTAAATTCTTCACTATACAGATTTCAGACCAACAAGATTCTCAATAGCTCATCAACTTTTCTTGGTGCAATTACGCTTCCTGAACGTCTTCTTGGCACATCCATGGTTTCTAAATGATGTGTAGGAGGATAAAGTTAGGAAGGATTAGATAATGGCACAAACTATAAGATCTATAATTAACATGACTAGGAAGAAGGCAATAAAGGGATGACAAAAGAATAATAAGACAAAAAAAGAGAAACAGTATCATACCAAAGTAATATGTTCATGTTATCAAATGACTCTTATCATTAAAAGGAAAACGAGATGAATCAAGAGCCAAAGTAAATCTTGATCTGAAGAGTAAAATAAAACAAAATAAGAGAAAACAAGAAAGCACAACATTGTTGACTGTTTTCAGCCCCATGATTTGAAAATGTTTGGGTGGTTGCACCTTGTTGATGTCATGAGAGACTTTTAATATGACTGCATTTGTTTACCATACATATTGCAGGTTTTTTTTTTTTCTCTCATATCGCACGTTTGATTACCTTGGTTATAAATGGAGACTAAGACCATGGCATCTATCTACGAGCATATGCAGATTACACCAGATGGCACATGAAGGTTCAGAAACAACCCAGAAGTATTAGGAATAAATTGTCCACATTTCCAACATATAGAAATCAGGGCAGAAACTAGAAACAGAGAAATTACTGGTTGGATCTCGTTAAGGTTCTGTTTTTGGCTACCTCTTAAGTTTATTCTAACAGACAGTCATTGTGATTCTCATGGTGCATCATGACTTGTATCAGTTAGATACAATGTCACTTCAGCAGCCCAAGAAAATAGCAGTGAGTTGTATGGAACTACAATAGTGGTGGTACAACTAGAAGGTCTCAGGCAGTTTACTGGAAGATAAATCAAAGAAAACAAAAAAAAATCACCAATATGACTCTGGATAGCACCTGTGAGACAATAAAACCAAATATTCTAAAGTCTTCAGGATTTGATTATGTACTCTGGAGGATGTCATCAGAAAATAAAGCAGAGAAGAAGATATTCTGATAACAGCAACAAATAAACACACCTTCTTCTGATCGCGTCAACTGAATCAGAACCAGGCATCGGAGATCCATCTAACGTGTCACCTCTTGTATCAGCAGAGCTATCAGATATTCTTCCACAAAAAAACCAATGAAATAATGAAGCAATGGGTTCCAATACTGGCCTGCAAATTCAGTACAAATAGTCTACTAAGAGTACATCTAGTGGAGACTGGAGAGAATTCAAAGATATACCAATGGAGCATAAATGTTACCGCAAGAATTCAGGGAAGAAGCTTGAAAATGAGAAATCATCACTTGGATCTCCCTTGAGACTTGTTTCTGGTCGCCTTTGAAAGTAACGCAAGTATATCCAACTCATATATATGCCAAATAATAAAGTTGGAAGGTAAGACACAGAATCCATTGTGAAGAAGCTTGTGGCAACTGAGATCAATGCAATGAGAGTTGGCATCCACTGAGAAGCATGGGAATAAGAAGTAATAACTAATGTGTTAGTAAATCCCTGGGACAATGAAAAAGCATATATACCAAACCCTGAAAATTACAAATGTATACCTTTGCTTTGATCTTTAAAATAAAGAGACTGAGCTCCTGATCTGGTAGAATTTGCTTCATGCCTACAAGAAATCCTGAAAGGACCCCATGGAAGCCAGAAAATGCTGTATATCTGTGGAACAAGTATGTGGATAGGGAAAATGAAAAGGGTACAATATTCATAATTATAATGAAATTAAGTAGCGGCATATGTTCTAAGGCACAAGACTATGTTAATCATCAATGCCTATCAGAATTTGACATAGAACTTTGATGAATGCTGAAGCAGAATGATTTTTGTCCATGTAGGAAGCCCAACTTGATCAAGATTGACTTAAGATATCAACCATATTTTGGTAGAGCTATTAGATTTACATGTCCGTTTATAGCTCTTTGGGTGCGGTTATAGCAGATATTATCCTACCATGAACACCTTGCTAAAAATGACTGTCATCATTTGACAGCTTATAGTGCATGAACTACAACAATCAAACTTACCACACGATCATAACTCACATTGTTTTAATTTATCGAAAGTTCACCCAATAACTAAATCTGGAGGGAAAGAAAATATTTGTTGATGTACAATATGCTGCCAAAATAGATAAAACTGGACCTTTAGAGAGCTGAGGCTTACAGATAGCTTTCCTGCCTTGTAATATAGTACAGAGCAATAGCAGTTACAAAGACGCAAATCGAAGTTAATAAATTCACCACTATGATGAACTTTAAGAACTCCTTAGAACCCCACAATGGCTCCAGCCACTTCCCAAATAAAAGAAGACCAACTGTGCTGATTGCCACCTGTGAATACAACATTAGCCATATTAAAGTATATTCCATATAGAAAACACATGCTGCAATAATGAGACCTTGTGAATAACCAATATCCACGTTAGTCCGCATATGCAGTTGACCAAAGTGTGATAAATATTAACTCATTTTGGTTATTATTTTGAACACAGTATACATTTTCACTGAATTTCTTTGGCATTATGAAATGAGTAATTGAGAGTGTATCCTAAAAAAGAAAATAAAAAAGAAAAAAGATATCAATATGTACTGACCCATCGACTTTCCTTGGAGTGGACTTAAAATGAGTTTGGATAAGCATTCCCTATCCTTAAAATAAAAAGAAAATGCCTTAACTCAACCTCTCACGAGCTGTAACGCCTTTCCAAATTACTAGTAATAATTTACAGACAAGGCTATTGTTTCCCTTTTCCACTCTGTACTAAGGAATTTCAACAACGCATCTAAAAGAAATAAATATAAGATGTAGATGGATTATCAACAAGAAATCCTCAGCAGAATTACTAAAGTACACCTAACATGTGTTCAATGACAAGATATATCACATGGAAATAGAAACAAAAATATGCTAAAAAATGTGTAAGGGCTGGATTGTTATACCATGTCACAGCAGAGTAGTGGCACCTCACTATATGATCCCATATATGTAGCACAACCCTATAGTGACTGCGATAGGCCAATTTGACCAAAAATTAGCCTAATCATACGTCGCGTCTCTGACAGAAAAAATGCCACATGCCCATACATTCTTGGCATGGCATGCTTTGTTTCATGACAAGCTTGAGTGTGTAAAAAGCTCCTTCTCAAAGATAACCATGAGAAGATTTAATAAACTAACAGCCAAAGAGAGATTTTAAAAAGATTTCGAATATTTGAATATTCAATCCAGAATTCCCCGAATACCCAATAAGGATAAACATGTGATTAGTACTTACAAGCTACATGTTTCAGAAGGTTTTAGACAAACAAAGAAAAATCAAGCTTAAAAGACTTTCCTAATATCCATCAATAAATTATATCATTAAGACAATAAAGTTACATGAAAATTAGAACCATAAGAATCCAATAGTCATATTTTAGATGAAATAATACTCATGATCATAAAACTCAACCAGGATAGTACATAACACCTGATATTTACATGTTTGACCACGAATGAATAACGATTCGCTAAGTACCACTGGGTATTCATTTTTTATTTATTTATTTTAATAAAACCAGGAACTACATGTTGGTACACACTGATATGATACTTATTTAATGGAAAAATAGATTTTGGTTCCGGTCCAAGACTTAAAAAGTTAATGATAATACTCAAGACTCTTGTTTAGAGACAACTAGCATCATTAAGCCTTCAATTGCTTCCACTTTGTAGAAACTGGATCAAGATTTAAAACTATGATACTCAAGACTACTGTTCTAAAAATAACTATCATCACTAACCCTCCAATGTCTTCCACTTTGCATTTTCATATCCATTATCTAGTCCACAACTTCTAACAAAAATGAGGATGATGTCATGAGCTAGTATAAGTTCTTGACCAGAAACCAAATTTTCAGAAAATGATTGTCATTCTACTAGATTTTGTCAAATAATTTTTACACAAATTCCTCACATACCAGTCCCTTTGATATGTCCAAATTCCCTACCGAACATCATCATGCCCCTTCCACATTGTCAAATTAGCTAGCCAACAAATCTCACCAATGGTGGGGAAAATTGAAATATGGCATTTTCACCTAATTCTTCTATCATCTGGGTGCTTTGCTGATGTTTGTCTAATGCTGACATTTTCACCTAGTTTCTTTCTTTCTTGGGTCAGCGAAGCTTAATCAGATTGATTCCTCCATATTATAGATCGATTGGCAATGAATTGAAAAGAACAGACTAAAATTGGCTAATTGAGACCAGCAATTGTGAAAGGAAAAAGTGACACGATAGAGAGGAAAAGAAAAGCCAAATCTGACTGTCACTAGCAAAGGGGGTAATTACATATTATCCTCTATAGTTAACTATGGTTAACATCTCGATCCTACACTTTACAAAGTAGCATTGGGGTCCCTACACTTACAAAGGTGAAACATTTAACCTCAATTCATCTTACGTCGTTAACTTCGTCGACGGAAAAAATCACACATATAAAAAAAATATGAATGAAAAGGATAAAACATAATTTCATTATCTTTCCAAACTGCTCGTTTGCAGTCTAGCACGCCTTCCTGCTTGCCCGCAGTCTGTCGTGCCTTCCTGCTCGCTCGTTGCTCGCCTGTCGCACCTGCTCACCCGCCACACCCACTTGCTCGCCGCACTCGCTCGCCCATCGCTGGCCCGCCGCACCTACTCACCCATCGCTCGCCCGCCGCGGGCAAGCGAGCGGCAGGTGAGCAAGTGCGGTAGGCAAGAGGTGGCAGAGCGGCGAGCGAGCAAGTGCAGTGGGCGGCGAGCGAGTGTGGCGGGAGAGCAAGTGCGGCGGGAGAGCAGATGTGGCGGGTGAGCAAATGTAGCGGGTTAGCAACGAGCGAGCAGGTGCGACAGGCGAGCAGCAAGTGAGCAGGTGCGGTTGGCAAGCGGCGAGTGACGAGCGATAGTTGCGGCGGGCAAGCAAGAAGGTGTGGCAGGCTGCGGGCGAGCAGTTTGGAAAAAGGAGAAGAAGAAATCGATAAAGTTTATATAAAATTAATAATTTAAAAGATTGAAATTACATTTTTATCCTTTCCATTCGTAGTTTTTTTTGCACATGATAACACGTGCAATTTTTTTCCGTCGACGAAGTTAACGATGTAAGGAAAATTGGGGTTAAATGTTTCACCTTCGTAAGTGCTACTTTTTAGAGTATAGAGACCGGGGTGCTAATCATAGTTAACTATAGGCGGTAATCTATAATTACTACCTAACAAAGACCATAGGATGAATAGGAACAGGAAGAAAAGATACTAACTTCTAAATGGACAGTGCTGCTTGCCAAGATGTTGTCACTCGCATCAGCTAATCATAGACGCATGAGAAGAGAGAAGGAAAAGGGACAAAAAAAGGGGACGAGGGAAAAAATTAAGGTTTAGGAAGTTTTAAGTACATGCAACGATTAATCTCTAACAAATTGGAGCCAATAGATCCAATGGTTTTTCTAAATTACATTCAATTATATAAATCACAAACATAATTTTTAAGGTTTTGGACTTTTGTAAATGTATATTTTTCTAACGTAGCATCTATCACTTTCATTTTTTAATTTATAATTTGAACTTCTTTTAGCTACTCATGATCTAACCAGAATTCTAAGGCCCATCAGAATTTTATTACCTTTCTTTCAAACCTTGATGCTAGATTTCTCAAGATCATTTGAGATCCTTTTGTTTTAGAACATGTCTAGAAACAACTATGATGAGAAAATCTTCTGTCACGAGAAATCAAATAGTTCTCAGTTTCTTCTTACAATGCACATTTAATTTGTTAATAATTTGCATGTCATTCCATGCAAGTGTCAGTATGGTGTGACTGCAGTCAGCTAGTTTCCTTGCCGACCACTGCCTAGTACAAATACACATTAGACAATTATAATCATTAGCTGAGTTTGTCCCATCATATGATTTTACTGCTTTGACAGAGAGGTGACTTGCTACCAAGATGCATTAACTGCAATTTTTATGGCTTAACTCAGTTGCAAAAAATGCTCTAGAAGGTAGGCCCTGATCTCTGCAAGATGCAAGCAACACTAGGATGGACATCAAATATAAATTATAGGCCATGAATTTAGTATTAAATATACTTATCATACTCTTGTTTACTCTTTCTATTCTTAAAAGAACAGTGCCAAAAGACTGATGCAAGAGAAAATAAACATGCTCAAAAACAGAATTTATGAAGTTGATAATATATTTCAATTATACACATTGCAAAAGAACAAAAGGTGGCAAAGAATACCCCTAAAATTGATTGCTCAACATAACCAGCGGTGATAAGGTTCCATGCAAATGGAATTGTCCTACAAAAGCATTATCATAAGCATTATTATATAAGCTAGTTGGATCAGCAATTAGTAGAAAATATTCTGTTTCGTAAAAATGAAAATTTTGGATCAAGGATTAACAGACAACAATGATATTAAAGTGCCTCTGCTGAATAAAAGTAAAAAAACTACAACTCCAGCATATAAAAGAAATAAAGAGATGGCTTCCATATGAACTTCACATAACACCCATCGAATACCGAAAAGGATTTTCGTCCATCAGAATGGTTGTGTTTTGTTCCCATTTATTTTGTTATAAAAAGATGGAAATAACTGGTACACCAATAATGCAAGATAAGATTTTCACCTCAATACAGACTTGTCAATTTGAGATTACCATTGTTAAGCTCATTTTTATATTGTTGATCTCTTTAAAAAGCTTGAATCTCAATAAATTTGTCAGTATGAAAAAAAGGAGAAAAGTAAGGTGTGGCTGACGTACACCAAAAATGCAGTTTTGACTTCAATGTAGACCTGTTACTGAATACGCAAAGAAAAACCAACTTTGACCTCAGCTGGTGAGCTGCTGAAAGAGTGTTTGGCCCTTAGAGACTTATGTTTGTGAATCAGAGAAGATCCTACTACTATTTTATTTATTATTCAAAGTAATCATCATAATCGTCGTCTGCCATCTTTGTCACAGTATTTGTCATCCACAACCAGCAAAACAAAAAGGAAAGAATATTGGGAGAGAAAATGACAGAGCAAAACAGTAGTCCTTAATCTCTTAAGTAGACATATGTGCCATAACAAAGACAAAAAGATTCATGCTATTCATGATTAGAATCAAATTCCACAGGACTCTCTCGAAATTATTATTTTTTCCTTTCTCACATAAATATTTTTTGTTATAAATTCTTTTAAATATTATATTACAAAATAATATTCTTCATGTGGTAATAAGCGGGAAAATTAGTGCCTAACTAAACTTTGGCATCCATGATATCCTCTAAGATACTACCTTTATATGTTCAGCATAAACAATTATCTTATATCCTCATCCTCTTTCTCTCGTTTCTCCTTTCTATTTTCTTTTCTAGTAATAAAGATTGTAAATGTCAAAGGATGGAACCACTAATGATAGTGCTTCTCCCTCCTTCCCTAACAACAGCACTAGAGAAGTATATGTTATAACCCAAGGGTAATGGCTAAACTATCATAATTGCCACCACCAAACACCCACCAAATGTTTTCCTTTAACATCAATTAAATGTACCCACTAATCTAAATTTAGGACAAAGCATCAAGGATGACTTTTGAGATAAGAAAAGATTGCCCTCTCCTGGGAAGAAAGATGGATTTCAGTCTCAGAAAAAAGTGTCAAAAATTAAACAGATATTCTGGATAAGAATTGTAGTATTCTATATATATATATATATAATCAAATGTAGCATATAGGTGATTTTACTGCATAATAAGCTATCAAAAAACTCCATTTGATACCTTGAGGGAATAAGGACTACATAAGGGAGAATTGAAGGAAAGATTTGAAGCAAAACATATCCTCCAACTAGAATCACAGCAAGGCCTTTGCACAATGGGGTGAATCCTGCATAAAAGCTGCTGCCCTGCATTTAGAAAATGTAGCAGATATAAATTTATGACATCTCAAAATGTAAAATAGATGTGCAGAAGGCAATCTTCAATAACTGAGAACATTTCAATGATAATATTAACCAAGAGCAACCAATGAAGAACTATCGACAATTGCTTTAGGAAGTGCAATAATGAAAACGAATAAATGCTCTGGTTCGTTTCTTAGTGAACAAAAATTTTGAGCATTTCACAGTATTAGTCAATGTCTGTTCCTATTATTCCTCTCTTGTAACTATCTTCTGCTTTACTTTCTTTAACCAGCATCTCTTCCTGAAACACCTACAGGCCATGCCCACACACATGTACAAGAAAAGAAAATGTCTCTTCTCGTTTGTATTTTCCCATTTAAGTCAAGGATTCACTCTAGAACACCACAGATTAAAAAAATTAGGCCAACATTTGCGGATACTGAATCTGAAATGAACCATATATACTTATCGTTTTCATTGAACCCTTGGTGTTAATCAAAGAAATACACGTGCAACCTCCTCTTCTTGCTTAGGGCTTATTAAAAGAGCATAAATCTACCAAACATCCGACCCTGCTGCTTCCGAATCCATTGAAGCAAGAAGCGAGTAGTTCGAAAGCAAAAAACTGCAAATTGGTTTCATTCGACGCTAAAATTTAGGAAGCCGTCCTAACCCACGAATCGCAATCACATCCCTAAGAGGAAAAGAGGAATCACAACGAACTATCAGAACTGGACCCGATCCGGCGGACAGGAAATCAGATCCAGCGCTAAAACCCAAGATCCAGATCAAGAAACCGCAGGGAAACGATGAAGAACAGATGAGAGAGAGAGAGCGCATCTTACTCACTCCTGTTTGAAGCGGCTGAGGGGGAGAGGAGCTGCTCAACATCTTCGCTGTTGCAGATCCGTTCCCCTGAAACAAATGTCAGTGGTGGGGAGCCGAGCGACACGAACGTCTCTTCTTAGCGTCTGGACTGAACGGTGGTTGAATCGAGTTGGCAGTAATTATGAGTTATTTGATTCGATTGAATTAAATAAAATAATATCAACGTAATAATTTTAATTGAAGAATTGATTCAATTATTATTATTTTTATAATTTTAATATTATTAATTAATTTTAATAATAAATTTAAAAAAGAAAATTAATTAATTAGAAAAATATAGAGAACACGTGTGTTCTCCGTTTCCACCCTCTTTAAATGAAAAATGAGATGAGAATGAGAGATCCCTAAGCCAAATCTTAAACTTTATTAAGTCAAATTCACAACCCATAATACTTAGTTAGAATGTGTCTGACAAGACATCTTTGATGTTTAAGTTTATTTTACATTTAGATGATCGGATCAAGTATTAAAAATATATAAGTATAATTATATTTACAAGTAAAATAACTCAGGGTATGTCTAGAGACTCTTTTATATATTATAGGTGGTGATTAAATGTTAAAAATGGGTTGCACATTGTATGCACGGTCATAAGTGGATCGTGTAGTGTCAAATCTAAAAGATGTGAAATAATAATTGACTGAATTAGTTTTCTATTTGTGTTAACGAAACATTGGTCGCCACTAGAGCTGAGATATCGTCTAACAGAAGATGACGCATTAGAGAAATGATGTATTGGCTGAATAAATATCAAATAAGGATAGGATCTTGATAATCGTCCACGTGTCATAATCTTTGATATAAATGTAACAATATACGTGAAAAAAAAAATAAATGTAACAATATACGTGACCAAAAAAATAAGACGTTAGTGTAATATGATTGGTCAGTGCATTCTTACACAATTAAAATCTCTTAAGCCTGAGTGTATGTGCGAGTGTCATGTATATCATTTAATGTAATATATTTATTTATTTCAGAAGTATAACTAGTTGTCAATGGGGGGTCGAGAGGGAAGAAACAACCAGATGGGGACAAGGAAAGGAAAGATGGTGAAGGAAGGAAAGATGGTGAAGTGAGGTGTTGAATCTCAGATTTTGAAGATAAAATTAATTGTTAAAAGTATGATCTAATGTGCGTTTGAACGATATAGGACTAACCTCGATTAAAAAAAGATAAATCAATTGACGTAAGAAGAATAAGACGTTGGGTCGGAGTAGAACATGTCAGAAGATTGGATGTCGGATCAGAGAACTGGTCAACGTGCCGGAAGGACTTCGTAAGTTCGAGCATTGAACTAAAGAATCAAACACTACGCCAAGGAGATCGGAAGTTATGAGAGTCAACATGCCGATTGGGCGATATACCGAAGGAGAGGACGATGAGTCAAAAAATCGAACGAAGCGCTGGATGAGCCAGTGACATGCCGGAAAACATAGGATTTGTGTTTGTAACCAATTGTGTCTAGATCAAGTTAGTTTAAGTCTAATTGAGTCAGTTTTGGGATGAAAACAATACCAACTCAATTAGGGGCCAATTACGCTTGAATCATAGTTGAATTGGGCTTGTTGTTTAGCTCATTCGGTGACATGTAGTAGGGTCTAGCGGTGGTACCACCCAAACACACTCTCCTAAATTATGTCATGCGGTAGTACCACCAGACTAGGCGGTGGTATCACCTAGTGTTAATGTGTTAGGCGGTCGTACCGGTAGATTGGGTGGTGGTATTATCAAGTGTTAGTGGTAGTGTCAGTGCTGTAGGCGGTGGTACCGCCAGAACACGAGAAACCCAGGATGAGATCATTTTGGCTTCAAATTTGAATCCATTTGGGGCCTATAAATATCTCACTCATTCCTGCTCCATTTATACATAAAATTGAATAGTAAGAGAGAAAGAATCATTGAGTAAAAATTGTAATATCTTTAGATTAGTGAGTCTCTTCCTCTTAGAGTTATAAGGTTTCCAAGGGATGAGTGAGATCTAAAAGAGAAGTATAAAGATTCTCTCCTGAAACTGTGAAAAAGAAAAAGAGTTGTAAGGGTAATTGATCTTCGCTCGTTGAAAGAAGATCGATAGTAAAAGCTAGTAGCCTCAAGTGAAGAGGAATCAGGAGTGGACCTAGGTCACGGCAACCGAACCACTATAAATCGATTTACATTTACTTTATGCTTTTCATTCTTATTACAAACTGATTTACTTATTCACCACGTTTACGAATGATTTCAAGTTAAACGTCTTTCCGATAAGGGTTTTATCAAACGAAGTTTTTCAAATCGATAGAAGTTTTACGTAAGCACTAATTCACCCCTCACTCTTAGTATCGATTTCGGTCCTAACAAGAGGAGGAACAGGGGGAGGACATGGAGAAGGGAGAGTAAGGGGAAGAAAGAAGGCAATGGTAAAGAGCAGGCGGAATTTAAAAAAAAAAATTCATTTGCGATACTAATGAGCCTACAATTTAAAAGGAAGAAACGAGGCAAGAGCAGGCGGAATTAAAGAAAAATAATGAGCCTATAATTTATTATTTTATTCAAATTTCAAGATACTGTATTCATACATGATATATTTTAAGTCTAATTTATCACAATCTAACAACGTTTAACATGAGTGTAACAGTATGTTTAATTGTCGATCTTGGCTCGATCTTATAAAATCGAATGATTACAACATGATACTTAATTATTTTACATCGTTACGTTTCTTTGTGGTATTCGTCATCGAGCTTCATACATCGTGATCGACACATTGTTTATAGAAAACGAGTCCTGCTGGCTCGAGGAATCGGTTTCGAGCGGCCTTCTCGTTGCAACAAAGCCCGGTCGCCTCGGCTGCGGCAGCAGCGAGACGACGCTTCCCAACATCAAAATCACCGCCGACATCGTCGGTCGGTCCTCCGGCCGCTCCTGAACGCACAGAAGGCCGACCTTCATGCACCTCAAGACTTCCGCCTGGGGGTACGAGTCGCCGATGGCATCGTCGACCAAGTCGAGGCCTTTACCTTCTCTCCATAGACGCCACGTCTGAAGGCAATCACGGTTAGTGGCACAGCGAGAGAGGAAGACGACGATGAGTTATTATACTTACGTATCCCAGAAGATTGAGTCTGCGTGACGAGTCATAGATTCCTCTGTTCTTTTTGCCGCTGATGATCTCAAGTACCAACACGCCGAAACTGAACACATCAGATTTCACGGAGAAGATTCCATCCATGGCGTATTCGGGAGACATGTATCCGCTGCAGTAATGGTAAGAGTAATAAGCGTTTTTGATTCTGCTGGTCACGATGCACATGCCAATACAAGTTCATGTATTATGTGTTCTTGAAGTCTTACTATGTTCCGACGACTCTCTTGGTGTTTACTTCCGTTTCGTCCCCTCCAAATATCCTTGCCATGCCAAAGTCAGATATCTTAGGGTTCATGTGCATGTCGAGAAGAATGTTGCTAGCTTTCAGATCCCTGTGGATGATCCTCAATCTGGAATCCTGATGGAGGTACAGAAGGCCTCGAGCAATCCCAACTATGATGCTGTAACGCGTTGTCCAGTTCAGCAACCAACCCTTAACTGTATCTGAGCAAAGATTCGCATGATGAGTGATGAATGGAGATGCAAAATGCCATGAGAAGGTGAAAGGATGGACTGATCACCAAAGACGAAGGAGTCCAAGCTTCCGTTGGGCATGTACTCGTAGATCAACATCCTTTCTTCTCCTTCAATGCAGCAACCAAGAAGGCGAACAAGGTTACGGTGCTGCAGCTTGGCGATCAGCACCACCTCGTTCTTGAACTCATCGATGCCCTGCACCGATGTCTTGGACAGCCTCTTCACAGCTATCTCTTGCTCGTCCTCCAGCTTACCCTGCGAGCTTCTGGTTGAGAGCAGCCAAATTGGTGAAACTGTAAACCGCGAGACTCGGTCGATTCCCTACCTTGTACACGGGACCAAATCCCCCCTCGCCGAGCTTGCTTTCTATGGAGAAGTTGCCTGTGGCGTCGGCGACCGTTCCCAGATCGAACAATGGGAGGTCCAAGTCCTTCGCTTCTGTTCCTTCATCGTTATGTCGCTCTGTCAAGGAGATGGCCATGCCTGACATACCTGCTGAGTGATAACAACTGGTGAAGAAGGATTCCTCTCAAGTGGCAGTAACAAGGTAAAGAAGAACAAGCGTTGATGGTACTTCTGCTGCTTCTTTTCTTCCTTCTATGATTTGATTCTGAGTCTGAAACATCAACATGATCATATGAAAAAAAGAACAAAAGTATCTGTTCTCCTCAGATAAAAACCTTCGAGAAGCGTGCAGTATATATTAGCATCATATTTTTAGTACCACCACCTTCAGAGATGTCAAATACTGCTTGTACTATTTTTCCTATGAGCTAAATATCACAAATGGCAACGAAAAAAAAAGGTATGCATACCTAAATTGAGCGAGACCGAGCTGTACATACCTAGATCGGCGGCCGCCGCCCTGACATAGAGATCCTGTCCTCCACTGCCGTACACCCTCAGATCTGTGAGATTAGTACTCCATAGTATGCACCCGCTGCCGCTTCCGCTGATGTTGGCTTGAGCGTAGGCCGTGCACGAGCAATTCTTCAAACACTTAGCTCTGCACTGGTCCAGGGTCGTGCCGACCCATTCCACCGTCGAGTTCGACGTGTCCGGTAGCTTCGCGCCGCTCACTAAGACGAACCCATCGGTCCCGTTCCGGCAGTCCACCTTCGTCTTCCTCACGCACCCGTCGGAGCCGTCCCTGAATTCCCAGTTGCTCGGATTCTTCGGCTGGAACCCCTGCGGGCAGCCACACTGCGGCGACCTGCTGGGGTAGCAGACGGCGTTGGGGCCGCACGGGGAGATGTTGTCGCATTCGTCATCGGGGTGGGACCAGAGAGGGTTCCATAACTTGCTGTCGTCGACCCACACCAGTCGCTCCACTTTGCCGGTGTAGTTCATGACCAGCCTGGAGACGATCGAATCGTTGATCGCGTGAGAGACGTAGACGACCTGGGTGTCGTCGTCGAAGAACTGCAACGAGACCAAGTTGTTGGACTCCATCTGTGGGATTCCGGTGAACCGCAGCCCATTCCATGGGCCACCGCGCCACACCTGACGCGTCCCTGACCATTCAAAGACCTGGGGATCGCCGCGCAGATCGATGCCGAAGGTGTACTCGCCCGGCGCCGGGTCGCTGGCGTTCGTCCACGACGTGAGCTGGCGGTTGAACCCGGTCGTCAGATTCCACCCGAGCTTCATGCCCGGCAGGAGCGTGTCGGTCGGGTAGTCGAAGCTCTGCCACGCAAAGCTGTTCGGATCACTAGCATTAGCATCCGCCTCCCTGACGACAAAGTTCCCATCGTCGAGGAGCTGCGCCACCGGGT
>LVTN01000182.1:393793-408224 GCA_001649415.1 Musa itinerans
CGCACTTAAAAGCCCTCTCCTACAAAAGAGCTATTGCAAAGATCTACAACCGGAAGGTTCGACCCCGATCTATTAAGTTAGACGACTTGGTCCTACGCAAGGCCGAAGTCAGTGACCTGACCCGAGCTAGGGGGAAGCTAGCTCCCAACTGGGAAGGACCTTATCGGGTGATCGACGTTGTTAGGGTTGGCACGTACCGACTCGCGACAATGCAAGGTCACCCCTTGCCGAGAACTTGGAATGTGCAAAATCTAAAAAGATTTTTCGCATAAGAAAAGAGGCAAGGCAAGAAATTTAAACAAAGACCTCTTCATTCAAAAAAGATTTTAGGTATAGGGCCAAAACGACATGATTACATCACTAGACAAGACCCGACCAACAAGATAGAAGAAAAATACAGAGTTATATTATTTCTCGGGAGCATCGGCGCTGTCGTCGAAGGGAACCTCCTCGGGCATGTTGACGCTCAGGTCTTCGGGGCAGGAGGCAAAGGGGTTGTCTTCCTTCTCCAGTCCAGGGTGGCGCGCCTTGAATCGGGCCAGGGCAACGCGGTACCCATATTCATAGGTAACCTGCCCCGACCGTACGAGGCCGAGCTAGAACCCCGAGGGCTGCTTGTAGTCCTCAATCAGTTTCTTATCCTTCTCCGGCCGCTGTTCTGCTTCGGCGGCCAGGGCCTCGGTGGCCCCCTTTGCCTCGACAATCGCCCCCTCCAGCTTTTTAGTGAGGGTGGCCGCCTCGCTCCGAGCAAGGTGCGCCTCGGTTCGGGTCACCCTCAAGAGCTTCTGCAGCTCGTTATTTTGTTCCTCGGCCGCTTTTGCCTCAGACTTGAGGCGCAGGGCCTCCGCCTCCAGCGCCGAGGTACGCTGCTCGACCGCCGCTGCCTCGGATTTGAGCTGCAACACTTCCGCATCCAGCTCCGAGGCACGCTGCTCGGTCGCCGCAACTACCTCCGGGCCCGCCCCCGCGTAGACCTCTTCGATCTGCCTGCACAGCTCGGCGTTGCGGTCGCTCAAAATGTCGAGGGCCCGACCCGCTTCGCGCACGCGGTCCATCAACGCCATAGTATAATGCTGGCTCTGCAAGAAGAAAAGTCAGAATAAGTATCGTTCGGGTAGAAATAGGGGCCCAACGGTGAGATACTTACCCACAGCAACGACTTGGCGGACTTGCCAAGCAAAACCCCTGAGGGCATGGTGTACATGTCTCGTGCCATGTCGGGATGAAGCACGCCACGGGCGAAGGAGGCTGCAGCCTCCCCGTCAGCCCATACCCGAGTCCCGCAGGTCAGGCAGTCCCATCGGGCCACTAGCAGGTCGGACGGTTGCCCCTTCGAAAGTTCGCTTATCACCCGAGCTTGGTAAGGTTCGTCTGGCGCTCCCGTAGGGAGGAGACACAGGTCGCGGATGGATGACTCCCGAGGCGCCTTCCCGGCCCTCTCATTACTCGGGCCGGCCTCGCCCCGACCAAGGGTCCGCCGCCAATCGCACGATCCCGGTTCAACAACGACCTCTCCAGGCCGAGTCGCCGACGGATCTGGCTTCTTCTGGACGGCGGTCTTGGCCTTTTTCCGAGGACGAGCGGTCTCAACTTCTATCGGCGCTGCTTCCGAGCCGACCCTTGGCTCGGGCGGGGGGCGCGACGACGCGGCTGACGAAGAACGCCCCCCACGCACAGCGACGAGGTTCACCATCTCTGCAGAAAACACCCACGTTGGTTAGAACAACGAAAACACAATCTTTCGGAAAACCCTAACACTACCCACTACCGCCATACCTCAAGGCGCCGGGCTAAGACCCGCCTCGACCAGCCACGCCTCGGCCATCTTCCGGATGACTCGGGAGGCTGGAAGAATCTCCTTAAGCCGCCGAAGATCCCTGCGCTCCTCGTCGTTTAGGATCGGGGCGGTGTTGTCAATCACGCGCGCCGCCCACCGGAGCCCGAACCCCCAGTCCTCTGAACGACAAACGTAAAAAAACCGCCCCTTCCACCCCTTGTTGCTGGAAGGAGCCCCGCTAACCTGGAAGCCCGCTCGGGCAGATAGATAGTAACCCCCCGAACCCTTAGAAAGACGGAAGCAGGAGAGGAAGAGGGATCGGGTTGGGATAATGTTGGCATAGTGGCACTCCCTTAGGAACGCCACTAGATAGCGCTAGGAGTTCTGCGCCATTTGTGACGGAGAGATACGCCACCATGAAATGCAGAAGGTGATGACTGGATGGAGGGGAAGGCGTAGCCCGGCCTCAAGGGCGTCTAGGGTTAGGGCGAAACCCTTCGGGATGGGGTCATATGCCCGCTACCCCGGCTCAGGGGCGACAAGTACAAATTCCTCCGGGATACCGTAACGACCCCGGAGGTAGCCGAGCGACGACTCGCTCACCGTGGAGTCGATGTCGTGTGGCTACATTAGGGCCTCGAGGGCCCGAGCCGCTTTCTCGTCGGATGATGAGTCAGGGCTCGGCGGCAATGCTTTCTTGCCAACATTGCCGGAGGAGGAAGCGGAAGAAGGCAAAGACGAAGAAGGGGAAGCCATCCTTACCAAACTTGGGAAGGAGAAGGATGACAGCCGATTCAGGACGAAGCGATATGGTCTGAAGGAGCAACTAAGCGAATGCAAGTAGGGAAATGCGCAGAAGGCCAACTGCACACTACTTATATATAAGATCTCGCCAAAAATGACCCTTCCTCTCCTGGAACACATCACATCAGGCAGGCCGAACGTCACTCAGCCATAAATACGACCTGACGTGGCGAACGTGGGGCGCGTGGTGCGAGTGCGAAAACCTTGGTCTTCCCGTTCTCGAAAACCGATGACCCCCAAAGGTGACTATCTCCTCGACTCCTGCGCGGGCGGGAGAAAGACCTCCCCGCCCGCGTCCAAACATTGCTTCACCGATGGTCCAAACTAAGCACCTCCTCTGCGCGGCCTGCCCGCTTGAGACGTGCTCCTCGGCCTCATGTCGCTCGAGACCACCTCCTCTGCGCGGCCTGCCCGCCCGAGACGTGCTCCACGGCCTCCAATCGTCGAGACCGCCGTAGTCTCTCCGAGCCACACTCTTCGACTTCAAACTCCCTGACCTCCGCAACAGATCGACAACCAACCGACAGGATTAACTACTAGGAGCATAAGCCATGCCTCGGACCCTCCCAGCAACAGCCGACGCATGGCTTCTTTCGGGGGGGGGAATATGATGAGGATAATAATGGTGATAAGACTCAGGCTTACGTCAGCTACCTCAGATGATGCCCCGCGCCTCGGTGGACCTGACAGCACCTGATCAAACAGTCCGGGACACCGACCGAGGCACATTAACGCCCAGCTCAGACTCGACCTCTCACGCCACACCAACACTGCAGTCAGACGTTTCCAGGAATACGGTCCTGCTCCCTGCAAAACAAGCACATCAGGAACAGTAAGCTGCTCTATAAAAACCTCGCGCTATGGGAGAGAAAGAGAAGAGAAAAACACATACCACTCAACTCCACTCACTGACTTGATCGTCGGAGGGGTCGGGCCGAGTTACCGACCCGACCTGTGTGCAGGTGGGAAGACGGAGCCACTTTTCTCCGAGGCCGAGGAGAGGAACCCCTTCCTGCGAGGCGCGCCGACGCGATCCGACGCATGCGACCGACCACGCCAGCAACCTCGGAGGGACCCTGCGCAAAGTCCCCGACCATTTGGACCCGAACCAAGCCGTGCCGACCCCGAGGCCACGGCATAAAGTTGTTTGCACATACAACTCTCATTTGGCATATTAACTTATTTCTTCCGAAAGGGCGATGATAATTCTATACTTCTTATTTGCATAATATCCCTGGATTATAAGAGTATTTAAGAGTGATAAAGGAGATATGATACGTAGCTGCGGACATGCTAACTCATCTAGCCAGCCAGCATGTCATTTCAACTTGTCGACATTGCTTCCTCTTGTTTTTATTTTTTTTAATAAATGATGAAGATTAAATTCAAATTTTTATGATAATTATTTAAGTTGTTTTTAACTAAATTAGCTGATATCTTTAGTATCACAAAAAAAAATATCACGTTTACTTATGGTAGGTACGACTTAACCTTAAAAGATAAACGATACTGTATTTTACGTAGGCTTTCACTTGGCCCAGGAGGTGATCACTTGATATTTATATCACGGTTTTGAATTCTTAATCTTATTCTTACTTATGGTAGGTACGACTTAATCTTAAAAGGCAAACGATACTGTATTTTACGTAGGCTTTCACTTGGCCCAGGAGGTTATCACGTGATATTGACTAGAAAATTGATTCGATAATTCATTTGATTTGACAGTGGCCAAGTGTCATTAACTAGAAAATTGATTTGATAATCTATTATTACGTATCTTCACGGTTTGACATATTCTATTGATTATCAAATTTTTTTATATAATAGTTTCAAATATCAATTCTCCAAAATCCTTACTAACTTAAGTTATAATATCAAATATGTCCCAGTACTAATTTTGCATGATCTCATATCAAATCCCCCAACCTCCTAATACCTCAAGGCGATATAAATTTGGAAGTGAATCTCGGTTGATATCAAACCTAATTATGTGTTGAACAATACAAATTTATTATGAAATAGAGCTAAAATTATTTTATATGAATCTAAAATATAAAGATTCAATTAAAAAGAATAATCACGTACAAATCCTATAAGTTCATAAAAGTCCAACACGAGAATTGTATTATATATAACAATCGGGAAGTAAATTAGTCAGCGATGGAATGCCTTCCATCTATTATTGTATGAATCCAATTAAGATTTAATGGTCTAACAGTGATTGATGAGGCTCGTGAGAAAGAAAGGTATTGACTAATCCAGATAAATACGAGGCAGTGAGGGAGAAAGGTATATCTTCAAAGTACGATTTAATGGCCTAATAGTGATTGATGAGGCTCGTGAGAAAGAAAGGTACTGACTCTTCCAAATAAATATGAGGCAGTGAGGGAAAAAGGACCCACCGCTTTTATCAATGATAGTCTACCAAAACAAGGTGAATTGAGGCACATTGACTCACGTTGACTTAACTTTAGTGGCCCACATTGACTATTTCAAAGAAGTATGAGACGGTGAGGACACCTAAAATGATCCACAACTTGTCATGTGGAAATTTTTGATCCATGATAGTCTAAAAAACAAAGAGAAATGAGGCACGCGGACCTGACTTTAGTGACCCACATACCTTTCATACAATGTAAATCTTAAATTACCAAAAATATTAGACAGTACTTAGTGCATGAAATTGATTAGAGTTAACATATATCAAATCACATATCAATTCATAAAAACTTAAGTTATTAAGTTGCATAGTAAACCCAGAATATAAACTCTTTGCATATGAATATTTTTAACATATTTTCTTATTAATGTGTGAATTATCTTCCCTTTACTCTTATGAGTTCAAACGTAGTTTGCATCTTTCTTAACACTTCATTCGGTCACTTCTACCTATCACTTACTCTAATTTTCTTTTGATGCTACGTGTTAGGGGAATTTATCATTGACCCGACATGATTCGAGCTTAATGGCGTAGGAGCATCTCACGTGACTTCAAGGTGGTTTTTAAGTGACTTTGAAATAGTTCTTAAGTGACTCCGAGGTGGATCCGAAATAATTCCGAGTTGGTTCTTGAGTGGCTCCGGAGTAGGTGTTGAGCTTTCAGAGCGTCGCCTGCACTAAGTGCTAGTTACAGGCACCTTGTAAGCCAATCACGTGAGTGATGACATGTGTGACACGCTATATAATCTTTATTATTATTATTATTATGACACTTTATTATTACTTTATATTGATAATGAATATATATTGTGATGTCATTGGATCTATACACCGGGAATTAGATTATAATGTGATCATAATAATGAGACCAATTCGCCTATAAACACATCATTAAATATTCCCGGTCATAGGTTACTCAAGAGAGACATCGAGATAACTAGACAGACTGGTGTGTTATATACCCATGCATATGATGAAGGTAGTTGGTCCCATAGCTGCTTATGTGGGAACACTAGAGATATAGTGCAGGTACTCATTGGAGAATAAGTTCACTAAATGATCCGCTTACAGAATGCTGATTAGTTAATGATACCTCATTGTTAGTCAATAATTTCGTAGTCCTGGTTATGTGTTTGGTCCTTAGACTTAAGACACCAAGGATGTTCTGTACAAGTACTCCACTCTTTGATGCCAAACTTATAAGTATGAAAGTTTCATATATAGTCGGTCATCGGGAGTGGCAGCTATCCTTACGAGAATAATTGGGTATCAATAAAGGATCATCCACTCTCGATATCATGAGAAGAATATCCCATGTGCTCTCACTCAAGCAAATCCCTGGCCAGGGTCAATCAGATTATGATGAATCTGATAAGCGTGAGATTCAGATTGAGAGAGAAGTTCTCTAAGAGAATTCGATTAAAGTGAGACTCAAATAGATTTCGTATGGGCCTAACAACGCCATGTCTAGTATATGATCTCTGGGATATTAGATGGATGATGGACTATAGATACATGGTAACTAAGGGTAGATAGGTCTAATGGATTGGATCCCCCTGTATCGTTTGAGGACTATGGCGTAGAGGCCTAGTACATCCGTAGTCAAGGCCACAATCATGTGTTGGAGGATGAGCTCTTGTAGGTCACTCAAGAGCTAGAAACAGTAAAGATATGTAGCTTGGAGCTCCCCGAAGAGTTAGACATGATGAGGGCATGCAGTTTGGAGCTTATAGAGGAGTTAGACACAATGAAAGTACACAGTTTGAGGCTCGTCAAAGAGGTTGTAGCGACCGTCGAGGGGGCTTAAAAGTTAAAGGAGGCACTTGAGGAGGGGCAGAATACCGGAGTACTAAGAGGAAGCGGTCACTGACTACAAGGCATCTATTGGATTCCAAAAAGGTTTGGAGAGGATGAAGTAGATTTTGTACCAATTTGGATACCAAATCGCTCTGACTCGTTTTAAGACAAGGTATCCCAAGATAGAGTTCGAGGAAGATCTATTCACGGACTATCTTGAGGACCAAAATGTCCTTATGGTAGCTGAGGTGCCCTTTGACAACTGCGTTGACTCGCTTCTTTATCTTGCCATATGAATCGTTGCCTTCAATGATCAATTTCTCCCCTAGTGTTTTAGGTCATCGGGTTGATCTGTCCGTCTCGTTCTTTTTGTTGTTTTATTTTGATAGGTTGGGACTTTGTCTCGGATGTAAAAGCTCGATTTGGCATATATAAGCATTTTTGGGAGCAATGAAATTCTCTTTTCTTACTTCCTTTCACTTTAAAGATACATCTTTCGATCGATACCCTTGCCTAGTGGACGTGCTTAGAGGTTATCTCTCCCAATTTGCAACACATAAGGCCTTAGGGATAAAACTTTTTCAAGTTGGCAATGTGTCATGTAATTAGCAACCTCATACCCTCCATTGTCCCGAGGCGATATGTTTCTTCTCGAATTACTTCGATGCTTGGTAGGGCCCTTCCAAATTTAGTATGAGCTTCTCTCGGGATCTTGACCTCAGCCTTTCGAAGCACTAAATCCCCTAGTCCAACCCCCCCAAGGGTAGAGTCCTTAATTGTAGAGCTTGGCCACCCCATCCTTTTGTACCTCAGTGCCCGTAGATGTGCTTCGACCCTAGCTTTACTATTAGGTCAAGTCTAGCTCAAAGCCCCTCTTCGGAGGTTCTTCATCGAAGTTCTCAACCTAGAGTGTCAGGAAGACCATCTCGAGTGCCAGAACAACCTCGGTGTCAAATACCAGGCTGAACGATGACTCCCCTGAGTCGGTCTTAAGTGTTGTCCAAGGTAGTTCTTGAACATCGGAGGGACCAAGTCGGGAAGCATCTCCATTGGCTCCGGATGTGGGAGGGGCTTGGTGAAATCTTAGGGGTCCAACGATGATGCCTCAGGCTGGGCTTTCTTCGGCAAAGAGACAACTATCAGATAGCACTAGCAGAACTCCTTCAAATCACTCCTTAGCTCCTCAATGCTAGTTCTTATTGGTAACTTTATCACTATATGGTAGGTTGATATCACAACCCGTAGCCTATTGAGTGTGGGTCAGCCTATGATCATGTTATACACCGAGGGGATGCCGACCATCATAAAGTTGGTCAGCATCATCTTAGAGCAAGGTTTGTTGCCAAACGTGATGTGTAGGCTCATGATTCTTAGGGAGCACATCAATTTGCTCGTAAACCCCATTAGTGAAAAAGTCATAGAAATAAGATCATTAACTGAGAGCCTTTAGTCTTTTAAAAGCATCAAAGTAAAGGATTTCGGCAAAGCTACTTGTGTCGATCATGACTCTCTTTACTCGAGCATTAGTCATCCTTATTGAGACCACTAGGGTGTCATCATGGTTTAGGTTGAGGTACTTCATCTCTTCTTCCCTTAAGATTATTTTCGAGTTATTTTCCGATCTCAAGCGCTTTTCGATGGCCGCTCGATTGTATGCTTTATGACCCAAGGTGCTATCGTCTCTCGAGGTAAGTCCACCGATGATAACATCGATCTATTTTTTCATTAAGCCTTAAGGTCGGGAAGAAGACTCCTGGGACTTTTGACCGAATCTCTAATGAATGAGCTCCTAATAACTTTTTCAGATAAAACTAGTACTAGTATATTCTGAACGAATCTCTCAAGATGCTCCTAATGAATGAGCTCCTAATGACTTTTTCAGATAAAACTAGTACTAGTATATTCTAGGTTTTGTTGGCTCTGTTATCTCCTTATTCTTCTTCATTATCTTCTCTTCCTCGATCTTTTCTTGCATTCATTTGTATCCTAATTCTTCTTTATTGTCTTCTCTTCCTAGGTCTTTTCTCACACCCATTTGTGTATCCTAATTTCTGATGATCTTCTTAATCTCTATAAGGAAAACCAAATCAGCACAAAGAAATTACAAACTAAGAGATTGAAAAAACAACAATAGGTTGGAAAGCAGAATCCGGCTGGCTGCCTAGATGTAAAACAATGTCATTTTATGCTTAATGCATGTTAGCCAATGCGATTGTAATAACTTAGCAACTAGAATCAGATAAGAAATAAGAATCTCATGTAATCTTGGACACTTACCCCAACAGTTGGAAGACAAAGGCCTACAGAGAGAACAGGAAATATATTTGCAAGTGGTTGGACTGTTGTTGAACATGAACTATACACCAAAATCAAATTCTTCATGTGGTGACAAGCAAGAAATTTAGGGCCTCACTAAACCTTGGCATCCATGATATCCTCTAAGATACCACCTATATATGTTCAGCATAAACTGTATCTTACATTCTCATCCTGTCTGTCTTTTCTCCTTTCTATTTTCTTCTAGTAATGAAAATGCCAAACGTCAAAGGATGCAACCACTAATGATAATGCTTCTCCCTCCTTCCCTAACAACAGCACTGGAGAAGTAAGTGTATGGTAACCTAAGGGTAAAGGCTAAACTATCATAATTGCCGCCACCAAACACCCAACCAAACGTTTTCTTGGTTTCCTTTTAATATCAATTAAATGTACCCAGTAATCTAAATTTAGGACTAATCATCAAGGAGCACTTTTGGGATGAGAAAAAGGAATTTTGCCCTCTCCTGGGAAGAAAAGATGGATTTCAGACAAAAAGTATCAAAGACTAAACAGATATTCTGGATAAATAAATATAGATTTACAGATACATATGATCAAATGTAGCATATAGGTGTTTTTACTGCATGATAAGCTATCGAAAAACTCCAATTGATACCTTGAGAGAATAAGGGCTACACAAGGGAGAATCAGAGGAAAGATTTGGAGCGAACATATCCGCAAGGCCTTTGCACAATCAGGTGAATCCTGTATAAAAGCTGCTGCCCTGCATTTAGAAAATATAGCATATATAGATTTATGATATCTCAAAATGTTAAATGGATGTGCAAAAGGCAGTCTTCAATAACCGAGAACATTTCAATACAAATACTAACTAAGAGCAACCAATGAAGCACTATCAACAACTGCTTTGGGAAGTGAAATAACGAAAATGAAAGGCATTCTTCAATAACTGAGAACATTTCAATGGTAATATTAACTAAGAGCAACCAATGAAGCACTATCATCAATTGCTTTGGGAAGTGAAATAACGAAAATGAAAGGCAGTCTTCAATAACTGACTCTCTTGTTCGTTTCTTAGTAAACAAAAATTTTTGAAATGAATTGTGTCAACCATAAACGCTCTTGTTCGTTTCTTAGTAAACAAAAATTTTGAGCATTTCACAGTATCAGTCAACGTATGTTCCTATTATATTATTATAATATCTTGCCACTGGCTAAGCTTATTTGCCACAGATGTATGTGCAGTTTTCCATCTTGTAACGAATTTCATTTCTAAAAGTGGGAAAAAAAACAAATATAAGCAGTGTCTTTATACATGAACAATGAAAGAAAAAAATTTGACAAATAGGTCACATATCATTAGCAGCTAAAAGAAATTGTAGAATTGTTTCTACAAATATCCAACAAACATACTTAATAGCAGACATTTTCACCAAAAGAATTCACAGAGTGGGTCTTTTGACTTCCATCACTAAAGTAGCATCTACAGTGAGATGCACCATGTAAAATACAAGAAACACACATTAGAGCAAGGTCTGTAGTTTCGATATGTACCACCCGTACCGGGCGGTATGTACCGGTCCGATAGGTTACCGGTACGCGGACCGCCCGGTACCAGGCGGTACGACCGGTACAGTGCTACAGTCACTGTAGCAGTGCACTGTAGCACTACAGCAGTCAAACAGTGCACTGTAGCACTACACTGTAGCACTGTAGCACTGCTATACTGCTCGGTACACCTGGGGTGTACCGCTCGGTACACCCATACCGTACCGTACCAAGCCCAGGTCGAAACTCCGGTACGATACGATTTTACGGATCTTGCATTGGAGAATGACAGAAAAACTTGTGAGAACAGAGCAAGGTCTGTAGTTTCGATATGTACCACCCGTACCGGGCGGTATGTACCGGTCCGATAGGTTACCGGTACGCGGACCGCCCGGTACCAGGCGGTACGACCGGTACAGTGCTACAGTCACTGTAGCAGTGCACTGTAGCACTACAGCAGTCAAACAGTGCACTGTAGCACTACACTGTAGCACTGTAGCACTGCTATACTGCTCGGTACACCTGGGGTGTACCGCTCGGTACACCCATACCGTACCGTACCAAGCCCAGGTCGAAACTCCGGTACGATACGATTTTACGGATCTTGCATTGGAGAATGACAGAAAAACTTGTGAGAACCTGAACATTTTCTGGTTCACTTGCACCAGGTATTTCAGTACATGACCACATCCTCTCATTTCTTAGTTATAAGTTCCAAATGCAATAATAGTTGAGTTTAGCAAAACATGATGCACAAAGACAAACAAGACCTTAATGGTGTTTTTATTTTATTTTCATGGAATTCCCAAATGAGTTACATTCTAATATATTCAATTTGCTGAAGGAAAAGGAACTAAATCCCTTAAACACAGCATGACCAGCACTCACCACATCTCCACATGTGACAGGTGACAGAAGTGTGGACTCTACTACACAATTCCAGCAAGATACTAGCCTGTCCAAGTGAATGCAGTATAATTAACATGCCTACATTTTTTAGAAGCTTATCATCCACGAAACCAATCTTCTAAATCGGATCACATAACCTCAATCAATCCCAATGTTATCCGTGTCTCCAAACTGAGTTGGCATTCAAAATCATTCAGATCGTCGATAAAGAAGAGATGGTGTGTTGCTCACAACAGCAAACAAGCTACCATCAATTCCATCGTTTTGGATCCTCAGATCCATTTTGATGCAAAGGGAATGGAAAAAGTAATAAATCTTTTCAAACATGACATGACTGGCTACTTTGGTATGCTAGCCATAACTGTGCTATGCCATGCTGGCCCCATCATGTGGTAAGAGAAAGTTTTTGGTGTTGCAGATCAAGTGATAAACTACAAATACGCATCCTTTCAATGTTCAAAAGTCAAAGCATCTTTCAAGATAATTCCGTCCAGTCGAAATTATTCTCTGCAATGTAAGCAACCAGCACCAATTGACCAGATTTTTTTCTTTATAATCTTTAACTTTCAAGAGAAAATGTAACTATGCATTTACAAAAATCGGATATGATGCATCGGCAACGCCTACAAACAATCCACGATCCAACCCTTAAGTCAGGGATTCACGCTGGAACGCCACAGATTAGATAAGAAGGCAAACATTATTGTATACTGAATTTGAAATTAGCCACATATACTTAATCATTGTCATCGAACCCTTAGTGCTAATCAAAGCTCTTCTGGCTTAGGGCTCATCGAAAGACCATAAATCTACCAAACATCCGACACTGCTGCTTCCGAATCCATAGAAGCAAGCAGCGTGTAGTTCGGAAGCAAAAAAGATAACCGCAAATTGGTTTCAACAACCAATTGGCGCACTAAAATTTGGGAAGTCGCCCCGACCCATGAATCGCAATAGAGGATGAGAGGAATCACAACGAAGTAGACCCGATCCGGCGGCCGAGAAATCAGATCCAGTACCGAGGACCCAATCTCCAGATCAAGAAACCGCATGGAAACGATGAAGATCAAATATGAGAGAGAGAGAGATCGCATCTTACTCGCTCGAGGAGCTGCTGAACATCATCGCTGCTACAGATCGGTCTTCCTGAAACCAATGTCGGCGGTAGGGAGCCATGCATGCAGTATAATTAACATGCCTACATTTTTGAGAAGCTTATCATCCACGAAACCGATCGTCTAAATCGGATCACATAACCTCAATCAATCCCAATGTTATCCGTGTCTCCAAACTGAGTTGGCATTCAAAATCATTCAGATCGTCGATAAAGAAGAGATGGTGTGTTGCTCACAACAGCAAACAAGCTACCATCAATTCCATCGTTTTGGATCCTCAGATCCATTTTGATGCAAAGGGAATTTTTTTCAAGGATTTACACAATAAATGATTATAAGATGATGATAACGAGTTGACAGTTTCTTATTTTTTATTTAAATTTCAAGCTACTTGTATTCATATTTGATATATTTTTAGCATAATATTATCACAATATAAAGACGTTCAACATGAGTGTAACAGTATATTTAATTGTCGATATCGACCCGACCTTATATATATAATCGAGTGATCATAAGATGACATACTTAATAATTTTATTATTTGTTTTATTTGACTTCGTCTAGAATATTGAGATATTTGATCCATTATCATGTTGTACTTGCATCAATTAGTAGCACCAAGTAGTCTAATAGCTCTTGCAGGATTCGATTCTACATCATTTCGTTGTTATGTTTATTTGGGGCATTCATCATCGACCTTCAAACATCGTGACCGACACATTGTTGATGGACAACGAGTCCTGCTTGCTCCTCGAGGAACCCAGTTCCAGCGGCCCTCTCATGGCAACAAAGCCCGGTTGCCTCGGCTGCGGCAGCAGCGCGCTGTCGCTTCCCAACATGAACAGCACCGACGACATCGTCGGTCGGTCCTCCGGTCGCTCCTGAACGCACAGAAGGCCGACCTTCATGCACCTCAAGACTTCCGCCTGGGGGTACGAGTCACCGATGGCTTCGTCGACCAAGTCGAGGCCTTTACCTTCTCTCCATAGGCTCCACGTCTGAAGGCAATCACTGTTAGTGGCACAGCGAGGGAGGAAGACGACGATGAGTTCTTATACTTACGTATCCCAGAAGATTGAGGCTGCGTGACGAGTCATAGATTCCTCTGTTCTTTTTGCCGCTGATGATCTCAAGTACCAACACGCCGAAACTGAACACATCAGATTTCACGGAGAAGATTCCATCCATGGCGTATTCGGGAGACATGTATCCGCTGCAGGAATGGTGAGAGTCATAAGCGTTTTTTATTCTGCTGGTCACGATGCACAAGAGAATACGAGTTCATGTATTATGTGTTCTTGAAGTCTTACTATGTTCCGACGACTCTCTTGGTGTTTACTTCCGTTTCGTCCCCTCCAAATATCCTTGCCATGCCAAAGTCAGATATCTTAGGGTTCATGTGCATGTCGAGAAGAATGTTGCTAGCTTTCAGATCCCTGTGGATGATCCTCAATCTGGAATCCTGATGGAGGTACAGAAGGCCTCGAGCAATCCCAACTATGATGCTGTAACGCGTTGTCCAGTTCAGCAACCAACCCTTAACTGTATCTGAGCAAAGATTCGCATGATGAGTGATGAATGGAGATGCAAAATGCCATGAGAAGGTGAAAGGATGGACTGATCACCAAAGACGAAGGAGTCCAAGCTTCCGTTGGGCATGTACTCGTAGATCAACATCCTTTCTTCTCCTTCAATGCAGCAACCAAGAAGGCGAACAAGGTTACGGTGCTGCAGCTTGGCGATCAGCACCACCTCGTTC